>CAUYSK010046093.1:0-18315 GCA_963575035.1 Avahi laniger
GAGGCACTCAGAATTCACCGCTCCAAGAAACGGCTCAGCCAAGTGGCCTTAGGTCCCAGAAGGGGAGAGCTCACTTCCAGAGTTTCCAGGCTAGGGGAAGGGAGCCGTTCCGGGAGGCAGTCGAGACACCAGGGTGCTCCGCCCTTGTCTCCTTTGTGTCTCCCTCCCCCAGTGCTACGCCAGTCCCGCAATAGCTCTCGCTTCTACTGGCCTACCCTGAGCATTCCCAGTTGCCAGCGGTAGGTTCCAGGTTAGAGTCCTCTACTGAGTAATCACCTCCCCTTTCAGGACCCGCTGAGTGCCAGAGACCAGCTTCCTGAGTCCTAACTGCCTCCGGGGTATATTCCTGACACGGAGCTCCGGGAAGTTCAAGATGCTTCCCGCTCGCGTCTCCTCTCCACCGAGTCCCACGTTTCCAGACCCAATTCTACATCCACTTCACACAGGCCCCTGCCTCTCAGAGGACTTGTAAGTCAGTGGGGAAGCTAGACTGTCCAGTGCGGGACTTGTCCCGGTGCACTTACTGGCCAGGCTGGCGCTGCCATCGCACGCTCCTCTCTCTATTGTCGTCTGTCCACACTTTCCAGGTTTTGTATTCCTATCTCCTGTTATTCTTTTTCCTGATTTGTGTGTCCCCTGCTGAATCTCCACCGATTCCCCTCACTGTTTTTGTGGTATAGCGATCCGATCGTGTGTAGCAGACCGGGATCTACGTCTCCCTCTCTGGAAGCAGGGATCCGGGAGGCTACCCTAACTCCGCCATTTTTTCTCGCCCTTTTTCATTGTTTTTTAAAAAATATATAAGGTTAAAATAAAAGTTGTCCATAATCTTGCCCTCTACATAACCACCATTGAAATCTAAAAGTAACAAGATCTAGAGCTTTGCTTGCTATGTTTATCATTTGGAGAATGCACTTAGGATTAAATTGTCTAAATTTTTTGCTTAAAATGTAAAACTAATTTTTATGCATCTTTCTGTTAATGCTAAAATTATGGCAGATTCAAACAATGAACTTTTTGTCTTAAGATGGTTATGTCACTGAAAACTTGTATCATGAATTTTTTTTATTTATAATATATAAAATATATTATTCAAGGGCTTTCTACTTAAACTTCAGTTATTCAAGATGGAAAGTAAGCCCCACCCTCTTTCTATTTTATTTAATTTCACTTATGTATTTATTATTTTAAACCAGAGATATCATATCAGCAATTTCACGTGTGGTAAAGTAATGCTGAGAGATCTTTAATGGTAGCAAAAGGTATGGGATCAAAGAAATCAGGTAACTAGTGAAAATTCTCCTTTTCTCTTCCTATCATAACATCTAAAGCAGTGTTTTCAAAGTCTTAAATAAAACAAAATATTGTAAGGAAATATATAATGTATTATGATGATTAATTTTATGTGTCAACTTATCTGAACAACATGGCACTCAGATATGCGGTCAAGCATTATTCTGGCTGTTTCTTTGAAACTGTTTCTTGGATGACATTAACATTTAAATCTGAAATATCTCAAGAATAAAAAAATAAACACCACAGGCACTCACTAATAATTTGAAACTAATTGATAGGCATATGTGGGCACAGAAAGAAGTAAAACTTGTTCAAGATCAAGAGGGAGGAGGGGTAAAAACATACCTAATGGGATCAAGGAACATTATTCAGGTAATGGGCACACCTGCAGTCCTGACTAAAGCATTATAAAATTTATCCATGTAACAAAAATAATTATACCCTCTTATAATTTTGAAATAAATAAATAAATAAATCCATGGATTTGAGTGAGGAGGAATTCTTCCAGCAGACTGTTTTTAGATTGAGACTGCATTCTTCCCTAGGCCTTCAGCCTTCTGTCTTACCCTTTGTATTCCCACAATCCTGTGAGCTAATTCCTTACAATAATTTCTCTCTCCCTCTCTCTCTCTAATTAAGACTGTTTAAGAAAGAGACACTATGTATGTATGTATATATATACACACTCAGGTACATGCACATACATACATTCATATATATATATACAAAAAAATCCTATTAGTTTTGATCTTTTCTGGAAAATCCTGAATAATATATGTATTTGGTAAATATATTTTGCTAGGATAGAAGTTTTATTTCACAATATAAATTTGAAAAAAAGTATATGTTAAAAAAACAGGTATTTGTTTGTAATGGGATGACGTAGGCTTTTATGATGGTCTAATCCAGGTAACCACCACAGTCAGGATGTTAAAAATTGTCTATATATTTGTCTGTCTCTCCAAGAAAGTTACTGGTTTTTTATAGCAGATAATGTATTTTTAAATATGATCATGCCCAGTTTTTGGAGTCATATTTTGCTGGTCTTTGTCTTTCTCACTTACCTCTTACCTCTTTCTTACATCAGATTCTTCTGACCACACTATTTTTGCCCTACATTGTACTTAATTTACTCTTTCCCTAGCCATCATTCTCATCTTCACTGAAAGGACATTTTTCTTTGTCTTTCCCTAAGAATTTATTTATTTATTTGTATAAATTTATGGGGTACAAGCATAAATTTGTTACATGGATATATTGCATAGTAGTGAAGTCAGGGATTTTAGTGTATCCACCACCCATATAACGTACATTGTACCCACTAAGTAATTTCTCATCATCCACCCTCCTCCCACCCTCCCACCCTTCTGAGTCTCCATTGTCTATTATTTCACATTCTATATGCATGTGTACATGTGATATTTGTTTTTCGTGTCTGAGTTGTTTCACTTAAGGTGATGGCCTCCATGTTGCTGCAAAAGACAAGATTTCATTTATTTTTATGGCTGAATAGCATCCCATTGTGTACATATACCAAATTCTCTAATCATCTGTTAATGGACACTTAGCTTGATTCCATATTTTTGCTATTGTGAATAACTCTGTGATAAACATACAAGTGCAGATATCTTTTTGATATAATGACTTCTTTTCCTTTGGGTAGAAACACATTAGTGAGATTGTTGGATAAAATAGTATCTATTAATATATTTTTATTTATTTGAGGAATATCCATACAATTTTCCATATAGGTTATAATAATTTACATTATTCCCACCAACAGTGTATAAGTGTTCCCTTTTCTGGGCATCATTGCCAACACCTGTTATTTTTTGTCTTTTTAGTAGCAGCCATTCTAAGTGACATAAGATGGTATTTCATTGTGGTTTTAATTTGCAGTTCTCTAATAATTAATGATGTTGAACATTTTTTTCACATGCTTGTTGGCCATTTGTTCGTTTTCTTTTCAAAAATGTCTGTTCATGCCCTTTGCCCACTTTTTAATGGGATTATTTTGTTGCTATTGTTGTTGTTGACTTGTTTGAATTCCTATAAATTCTGGATATTAGTCCCCTGTCAGATGAATAGTTTGCAAATATTTTCTCTCTTTCTGCAGGTTGTCTGTTCATTCTGTTGATTATTTTCTTTTATGTGCAGAAGTTTTTAATTTAATTAAGTCCCATTTGTCCATCCATTTGTCTATTTTTTGTTGTTGCTTGTGTCTTTTGGGTCTTAGTCATAAAATATTTTCCTAGACTAGTGTCTGGAAGAGTTTTCCTTAGGTTTTCTTCTGGGATTTTAATGGTGTGAGGTCTTACATTTAAGGCTCCAATCAATGTTGAGTTGATTTTTGTATACAGTGAGAGTTAGGGATCCAGTTTCAATCTTCTGCACATGACAATTTAATTTTCCCAGCACCATTTATTGGAAAGGGTGCCCTATTCACAGTGTATGTACTTTTTAAATTTTTTTTTCTTTAGGAATTATTTTAATACTGTACCAGAAAGGATACTTCTCAGTGTCCAGTACACAATGAATGTTGCCTCCAGGGCCATCATGGACATCTTCTAGTCTGTCCTCCTCGGGAGGACCTTGATGCTGGTATGTGCACCAGTGGTCCCAAGTTGTACAAAAGGGGTGATGGCTGTTTGGGGGAAGAGGAAGGACACAGCATGGACATACAGACGGTGGACTGTGTTACCCACTTGCACACATGTATGTGAGAACACTCCCAGGAAGGGCAGAACTGGGGTGGGAAGAGAAAGGTAGGTTCGGGGCCAGAGACTGAGGCTGTGCCCCTCTCCATGCCTTCAGCCCACCCCTGAAGCCAAATCTTGACACCAAATACTGGGGATTTGAGAATTTTAAGTCATGGATTCCTTGCCTAGGCCAATGTCCAGAAGAGTTTCTCCTATGTTTTTTTCTGGAATTTTTATGGTTTTAGGTCTTAATTTACATTTAAGTCTTTAATTCAACTCCAGTTAATTTTTGTATATGGTGAGAGATAAGGATCTAGATTAATTCTTCTGAATGTGGCTATCCAATCTTCCCAGCACCATTTAGTGAAAAGGGTGTCCTTTCCCTAGTGTATATTGTTGTCTGCTTGTCAAGAATCAATTGGTTGTAGGTAATTAGCTTTATTTCTGAGTTCTCTATTCTGTTAGATTTCTTATTGACTTTGTCAAAGATCAGTTGGTGGTAGGTATGTGGCTTTATTTCTGAGTTTTTCTATTCTATTCCATTGATCTTTGTGTATATTTTTATAACAGTACAATACTGTCTTGGTTACTATAGTTTGTAATATAATTTGACTTCAGGTAATGTGATGACTCCAGCTTGTTCTTTTTGCTTAGTATTGCTTTTGCTATTTCTGGTCTTTTTTCGTTCCATATGGATTTTTGGTTTTTTTTTTTCTAATTCTGTCATTTTTATGAGAGTTTTTTCTAGATTATTTCCTATGTTATGTACAACTATACGTCTCTTCCCTTTCAATTTTGTACATGTGCAAAACACATGTAATTTCTATAATGTTCTTTTTCCCTCATTTAACTAAGCTCCTTAAGGTCAGGAAGAATGATTGTCTTATTCAAAGCCATAACTAAAGCAACTACCAGAGGACCTGATACAGTAGATACTCAACATTTATTTTGTAAAAAGATTAAATATTATATTCAAGTAATAATCATAAGTTTTAGTAAAATCTGTTCTGATTTCAACTCTTTCCTTATTTTTATTTATTATTTTATAAATGAGTATTACATGATTTGTGGGCAGTCATAAATCCTTGAAAGTTCTTTTTTTCTTATCTTAAATTTTGTTTTATTTTATTTTTAATTTTTGTATTTTTAATTATTATGGGTACATAATATTTGTATAAAATTTTTAGGGTACATGTGATGCTTCAATATAGGCATCACATTTTTTAAATTGACACTTAATAATTGTACATATTTATGTGGTACATAGTGATATTTTGATAGATGAATACAATGTATGGTGATCACATCATGGTAATTAGCACATCAATTATCTCAAACATTTATCATTTTTTGTGTGCTGTCAATATTCAATATCCTCCTTCTATCTAGTTGAAACTATATAATATATTATTGCTCACTACAGTGCTATAGAAAATTAGAACTTAATCCTTCTATTAAGCTATAATTTTCTATTTTTAACAAATCTCTTTTTTTCCCTGACTTCCCTCTGCCCTTCCTAGCCTCTAATATCGTCTGTTCTACATTTTTGCTTCTATGAGATCAACATTTTTTGTTAATAGCTTCCTCATATGAGTGAGAACGTGCAGTATTTAACTTTCTGTTTCTGGCTTATTTCATTTAACATAATGTTCTCCAGTTCTTAATTAAGGGAAATGAAGAACAGAAAAAAAAAAAAAAACTAAAAATTATTGAAAATCATAAGACATTGTTAAAATCTATTTCAACTTATACAGTACCAGAGGCGACCTCCCTGTGCTATTATAGTTTCTGCAAATAATTACTATAGTACTCAAAAGTCTTTAAATTAAAGTAATTCCTTTTCAGATGAATATAGTTCAAGGCTTAGAAAATCATATTTTTAATCATCTATGTAATGATTCATTGATCTTTTCCTGAAAAAGAGAATCCGTTATCAGGAGAGGAAAAACTGTGTCTTATATAACACTGAATCCCTAGCACTTTGAATAATGGTTACCTAATAGATTGTAAGTACTCAATAATTATTTATTGTCAACTAATTTTTAATTTTGTTTAAGAACATTCATAGAAATAATAGGTGTTGTATGTAATAAGCAGATTTTCTTGGATAAAACAATCCCGTTCACCTCTGGAAAAAGTTATTAAAAACATACTTGAATGCTGTTATTATATTCCACTGGACCAAGACCAAATTAACCATTATTTCAGTTCCATTAGCTTGATTATGTAATGAGGACTGGGAAGACGATTTATTGAAAAACACCTAACCTGTAAGTCATACTAAACTAAATTAAATACATTCTTAGTGCAATAAATACCATCTGTTCATTTTTTCTAAGGGCTAAACTGCTTGAGATTAAGCCAATTTCAAAGGGAAAATGATGTGATGCTGAAGAATTGAAGACTATGAACTAAGCAGTTTAAATTCCATTGCTTCTTCAAAAGAATATATAAAACATATGACTATGTTAACATTTAACTCTATATATTCTGTTTTCTTTTAAATTCCTTTTGAATATTGTCAGTACCAAGCCCCAGGAATGTAAATCATGACAGGATCCCTTAATGGTTTAAAAAGTATATACATAATGACTAAACCATTCACACATAAAACATCATAATCATTCAATTTTGTTTTTTATTTTTGTTGTTACTTTTATATGAATTTGACTATTATTTGTGAATAAAATGTATATTAACAAGTAAGAAGGCAATATTTTGTACCTGGTCATCGAAGTTCAGAACTGATGCAAAATTTTTCAGTCATCTTCTAGGGGTGGGAAACCTGCAGCCTAAAGACCACATGTGGCCCTCCAGATCTCCAGGTGTGGCCCCTCAACTGAATCCAAACTTCACAGAACAAATCCCTTTATTAAAAGGGATTTTTTCTGTAAAATTTGGATTTATCAAAAGGCTATACTCAAGGATCCAGAAGGCCACAATAAATGAGTGACAAATCTTGATAAGGGTCACCCATTCTATGTTAAATATGAATTTTAATATAACTGACCCTGTGATGTGTCATATCATGAGAATATTAAAAGTCAGTCTTAATCCAAGTCAGTTTTAAAGATATATTCTCTATTTTTTTCCTTTTCTGGATTTTTTTTTATTTCAGCATAATATGGGGGTATAGATGTTTAGGTTACGTGTGTTGCCCTTGCCCTCCCCCGCCCAGTCCAAGTTTCAAATATGTCCATCCTTTACCTTACTGATTTTGTTCACACCTGGCCTCTAGAGATGGGGTCTCATTATGTAGCCCAGGCTGGTCTTGAATTCCTGGCCTCAAGTGATCCTCCCCACCTCAGTATCCAGAGTAGGTGGGATTATAGGCACCAGCTACCACGCCTGCCTGGTATTATTTAAAATCAGATAATCAACAAAATTTTAAAGCAATTAGAAACATAGAAAACACATTTTCTGTTTAATTTCATTTTTATAGCATTTCCACTATTTTCACTTCATTTAAAGTTTCTGTTTGTTATCATATAACTTATGCTTGAAGATCTCCCATTAATTCTTCCTTTAGTATAATTTTGTTCATCATGAATCCTTCTGGTTTCTGTGAATCTAAAATTTTGTTTACTTTTCTTTGTTTTTAAAGAATATTTTTGCTGTGTATAGAATTTTTGCTTTGTAGTTTGTTTTCATTTTTAATTTTTCTCTTTGGTTTTTTCCTTCCATTGTCTTCTGGCTTGCAGAATTTCTTACAAGAAGTTATCTGTAGTTCTGTTTTTATTACTCTGTATATAATGTGTGTTTTAACTCTGGCTTCCTTTAAGATTTCCTCTATATTATTTGTTATAAGTGGTTTGGACTGTATATGTTTGGCTGGTTGTGTTTGCTAGTTTTCCTATTCATGTTTTTATGATATGTAATAGTATTTATTCTACTTGTGATTCTATAATTTCTTAGATATGTAGTTTGGACTATGTCATTATTTTTGCAAAATTTAACAAATTCTCAGTCATTATTTCTTCTATTTTTTTCTTAAAATCTCTTTATTCTTTATTCTCCATCTGGGCTTCCAAATACATGTGTGTTAAACCATTTGCTAGCCTCCCGCAGCTCTTAGATGCTTGCTTTGTTTGTTTGTTTTTCATTCATTACTTTGCAATTATGTTTAAATAAATTATTTTGACATACTTTCAAGTTCATAGATTCTTTCCTCAGATGTGTTGAATTCCATCAAAGGCATTTTTCTTTCTTAGTTTTTGCTGCTATAACAGAATATCATACTTAAAAAGCAAACATTTATTTTTCACAGTTCTGGAGGCTGAGAAAAACAAGATCAAGTTTCTTGTAGATAGATGTTTGATGAGGGCAGTCTTCCTGTTTTGCAAATAGCTATCTTCTGCCTGTATCCACACATGGGGTCGGGGAAGGCAGAGAGAAAGAAAGAGAGAGATCATCTTTCCTATGTCTCTTTTTACAAGAAAACTAATCCTATTCGTGGGACCTCTACCCTCATAACCTAATTACCTCCCAAAGGTTGATCTCCAAATACCATTAAATGGTTGATAAGGCTTTAACATATGAATTTGGAGGGGGGCAGGTGTTTTCAGTCTGCAGCAACATTTTTCATCTATCTTTCAGTTACTAACTTGCTTTTATATCTAGCATTTCCATTTGACTCTTTCTCATAGTTTCCATATCTCTGCTATAATCTCCAGCTGATCACTCATGTTGACCACTTTTCCTTACAAATCCCTTACCTGTATTAATCATGATTGCATTACACTCTGTCTGACAATTGCAGCATCTGGGTCATCTTCAATTCTGGTGTTTTTGATTATTTTGTCTCTTTGCAGTGTGAGCCCGCATGTGCACACGTGCATGTGTGTGTGTGAGAGAGAGAGATTTTATGTTTTTGTGCCTTGTACTCTTTGTTTAATTTTATAGCATTCTCTGTAAGAAAGTAGAAAACAAGGTAAACAGCATTTATACTGGGAACAGAATTTGTAATGGACAGGCCTCTTCCACTTTTTTCTGGGACTCTAGTATTTTAGTATGTGTGATGGGGTTTAGTTAAGCTAGTCAAAAGGTATGTTGGATTTGGAGACAGTGACTATATGGTTGCCTTCTTTACACTTACCGCTTACTTAAAATTTCTCTAGTGTTACCTTTTGCTTAATGTGGAGGCTGGGTTTCTGGAGCAATTTTCTCAAATTTCCTGTTCTAATCTCAGCTTGCGATTTTTTCTATGTGCCTATGTCTCCAAGAAGGTCTCTTTCCAACCTCTTGCCTCTTTTGCAGTGGTATATTGCTTTACTCATTGTGCTTGTTTACTTTTTGAATATGTTGTGGGCTGAATTATGGTCCCCTAAATTTATATGTTAAGGTCCTAACACACAGGATATTAGAATGTGACTATATTTGGAGATCAGACCTTTAAAGTGATTATTAAGTCCAAATGAAGCTTAGGGTGGGCCAAAATTCAATCTGATTGGCGAACTTACAAGAAGAGGAAATTTAGACACACAGAGAGATACCAGGGATGCATGCACACAGAAGAAAGACCATGTGAGGACACAGAGAGAAGGTGGCCATCTGAAACCCAAGGAGAGAAGCTTCAGGAGAAACTTGATAACACCTTCATCTTTCGCTTCTAGTCTCAAGTACAGTAATAAAATGAATATCTATTGTTTAAGCCACCCAATCTATAGTATTTTGTTACACTACAATGATATAGTCAAGGTTTTCTAACTTGTGTTGAGGGTATGGGAATGCCTTGTGTCTTCCACTAATGCAGCAGAGCCTGCATCTCTGTGCCTTCGGTGTGCAGCTTTCTCAGTGATCTTTCTCTTCTCCTGGCCTTAGGAAATATTCAATAGTCTGCACCCAGTACATTTTCTTGTCCTTTCCCCAGATGTAGTGTTTTATTTTTGTTTGTTTGTTGTTTTTTACCTATTCTTTTCCCAGCTACAGTGGGTCTTCACTTGTGCTGTCAGGACATCAGCGTTTACTGCCCTTTTATCAAGGGATTAAACCTTTTTTCCCTCAGGGAATAGGATTCTGAGAAGGACTTTTTGCCCTACCCAGGCCTAATTTTGGGAGAATCTTTCCATTTTTCCTCTTTGCCCCTAATTCTTCTTAGAAACAGACAATGAGGTCTGTGGAGAAGAGCCTGGAAGTGGGAACAAATTTTCTTTGTTTCTGCAACTCTCAGGGATTCCATAGTCTCACATTAACTCATACTATCTTAGAAATTGCTTAAAAGCTTTAGCTGAAATCTTACTCATGCTGTATCCCAGGTAATCTAGTGGTTGCCGCCCAACTCTATGCGATGTTACCTTTCTTTCCTTCAATTTAAGAGTAGTTGGCTACAGTGAGTGCACCCTTAACTTTCTAATGGTTTTAAGAAAAATTATGATTTTAACTTTATCTTTCTTTTCTTGTTGTTAGGGTGAGAAATATACTCT
The DNA here is from genome assembly GCA_963575035.1 of Avahi laniger. Classification (NCBI taxonomy): domain Eukaryota; kingdom Metazoa; phylum Chordata; class Mammalia; order Primates; family Indriidae; genus Avahi; species Avahi laniger. Next base: position 10,418 of record CAUYSK010046093.1, read on the forward strand.
TTCCAGCTTTCTGTTTCCTTAATGAAAGCCAGAAAAGAAAAAATAAGTAAAAAACAAAACAGCTATCTTGATTAAGTCCATCACTAATAATTGGAAATTAAACAATGTTTCTTTCTGAAAGAATTAGTGAATAAATAGGAGAAACAGAGTTAGGTTTTACCAATATGTTTCAAATCTTGACAAACACACAAAACCCTATATTTAAACTGAGCCCTACAGAAACAACAAGATTGATGCTCACCAGCTTACCACGTTGCTTATGCAAATTAACTTGTACTTTGCTCATTAGATTTGATATTTTGAACTTTGTCAGAGATTACTCTCCCAGGTAATTCATCATTATGTGCTTTTATATCTGTCAACTATTTGATCTGTGGGAAATTTTTATAATAGCAAATGATTCACCCCAAATATGTGGCTACCTTACTCTTTTGCTAATATAGCAAGTTTCCCTTTTGTTTCTGAGGCAAAGGTTTAAGTATCCTCCAATCTTTATAAGCTAATGGACTCCAAACAGCTGCATTTATAATAAATCTACTCCCATGTATTGTGTTTTTCAAAGATACATCAACTTTAAATTTCTTAAAATATGAAAGAACAAATAGACAACCTACATAATAGGAGAAAATATTCACAAGCTGCATATCAGATAAAGGGCTAATAACCTGAATTTACAAAGAACTCAAGTAAATCAGCAAGAAAAAAACAAACAACTCTCTTAAAAAATGAGTAAAAGACATGAACAGAACCTTCTCAAAAGAAGAAAAATAAATGGCCAATAAATGTGAAAAAATGCTCAATGTCATCGGGGAAATGCAAATTAAAACCACAATGAGATTTCACCCCACCCTAGTCAGAATGGCTTTTATTACAAAGTCCAAAAACAATAGATGCTGACGTGGATGCAGAGAGAAAGGAACACTTATACACTGTTGGTGGGACTGCAAATTAGTACAACCTCTATGGAAAACAGTATGGAGATTCCTCAAAGAACTAAAAGTTGACCTACCATTTGATCAAGCAATCTCTCTACTGGGAACCCAGCGGAATCTACCAAAGGAAAAGAAGTCATTTTATCAAAAACTGCCTGCACTCAAATGTTTCTTACAGCACAATTCACAATTGTAAAGATGTGGAATCAACCCAAGTGCTCATCAACATAACTGGATTAAGAAAATGTAGTATATGTATGCCATGGAGTACTACAGCCATAAAAAAATGGGGCACTAATACCTCTTGTATTGGATGGAGCTGGAGCCCATTCACCTAAGTATAGTATCACAAGAATGGAAAAACAAGCACTACATGTACGAGAAACTAGTTATGAATCTGAAGAGGAACCAAAGTATTAAGGTTGGATCTTAGAGAATGGCCCTAGAATTTCCAACTGCAGCTCCCACAAAGGTCCTCTTTTGTGTGTGCTGCAGCACATAGACTTTAAATGCCTAGTTTTACTGGTTTGACATGGTAGCTTGGGGTATGGAATAAAAGTCAGAAGGGGAAAGGGGGAAATGAGGATTAACAATGAACCCAGATTTTTCCTATCATCAGATCAGAAAAAATATTCATATTTTATTGTCAAATATTTTGACATTTTGACCTTGCCTCCTTTGCTTCTGTCAGGTTCAAGTTTGTTTGTCCTAGTTCCTGATCCCCAGTACCAAAGAATGGTTGCTGTTATCTAGTGGACAGAATGAATAAGCAAGCCAAACAGGAACAGCAAGTTACACAGCAAGATTTATTAAGCACAGAACATCCCTGAGAAGGGCCGGTTCTTTCTCCACAAGTAACAAAGACCCTGTGGAATACAAGTTTTGTTCTTTTTATTATGGATGTGAGGGTTGTAGCTTTAGGGTGGAGATTGCTCTCTGTGTCAGGGTTTTTCACAACCCTTTCTGAAAACTCACAGGCAGGGATGGTGAAACTATGTTGCCATGTCGTAAGGTTACACTTGGTTACCCTTTTCCTACTAATGTGTATGCTTTGTGCAGGGGAAAGTCATTTAATCATAACTTCCCATTGTTGTGTTGAGTCACTCCTTTTTTCATTGTTTGAGCCCATGGAGTCTTTTGTTTAATCTTGTTCAATGGACCACACTGGACTTGGGGGGGACTTCACCCTTCACCTACCTTCTTGCGGAGGCATCCCCCTCCCCAACTGCACCCTGACACTCCCTCGCGTTATTATTTTAATGGCACAGAAATGGCACAGATTGCAGATCAGTACCAAATCTATTCTAAATTAAAATCACATCATAACTTTTATTTCCGGAAAATGTACATAATAGAAATAAAACACCTTCTTTATAGCAATTAGCTGAAAATGTAGTTTTATAAAATTTTTAGACATTTGCTGTTTTTTTTATTAAATTTTTATTTGTTCATGTGGCAATATTCATATGCCTAGGTTATCACTCATAGAAAAATCCTATGGTACTTTACTGATACTGAGAGCAAAAACATCAGGAAAAGAAGATACACAATTTGAGGTGTTATTTCGATGTGATTTTACAATTTCTTTAGGTATAATCTGAATAAAATATTTAACTAAAAATGTTGGCACTAATGTTGGAAATGTCAGCTATTACGTCAAATAATTTAAAAGGATGAGAAGGGAAATAGAACTTTGGCTCCCTGGGTTAAGTGTTAACCTCTCTTTATAGGGAACATCATATACTTTAATCATTCATTAGTTAATAGCACAACATGTTAAAAAGCAGTTTTAAAGAAATGTGTTCAGGATATTTCTGGAAATGAAAATATATGAAAATAACTTTCCTTTGAAAAAATGGAATTTGGTATATATTTTAATTTTATCTCTAGTAAAACTTGGAGTAGAAAAATGCAGTAGTAGATTTTGTCTCCATCCTCCTAGTGAATCCTAGGAACATCTCCAAATTGGAAAACTAAAATAGAAGAAAGTAATTATTCTGAGAATTTAGCCTAAAGGAGCAATTTGGGAATAAATAGTCTAACTGCTCACCTAATCAGTAAGGTAATTTTTTAACCCAAAATTCCATTTTTTTTTCTGTTCAGATATTGCATAGTAAATTCAGGTAAAACATATTATGTGATCTTTTATCCAAGTGAAATGAGTAAAATACAAAGTATTCATGTGGGGCTTAATGATATTACTAAAACTGCATTTATTCATTTATATGTGATTTAAGACAACACATTTTACTTGAGGCACTATGTTAAACATCCTACAACTCTTTTAAACATTATATGGACCTCATCTCCTCCTTTCTTAGCCACCAAAAGCAAAAGCTTCGTTATGTATGAAAAACAGAATGGGAACCACAAAATATGAGACCCATTTTCCAGCAGAATGAGAAAACTGGCAAAAGTTCAATTTCTCTATGTGATGTTCTCTTTTACATCTTTTTCAACCACTGATGAAAGAGGCTGAGATTGCACACAACCAAGGTGTTCTTTTTGTCTTTGGTAGGAGGTCAAAATATACCTGAGGCAGCATCCTAGCAGAGAAAAGCATAAATAGTAGAAGCTCTAAATATCTGTTTATGATTATAATAACAACCACTAAACTTAATATTCATTAACTACTTACTATGAAGCAGTTACAATGCTAAACACTTTATGTACATTACTTAATTAAATTAAATGCTTATAATATAGTTACTGTCATTACTTGGTGTCCACAGGGGATTGATCCCAAGATCCCCAACAGACACCAAAATCCAGGGATACTCAAGTCCCTTACATAAAAAGATGTAGCATTTGCTTATAACCTAGTCACATTCTGCTGTATTGTTTAAGTCATCTCTACATGACTTGTAATACCTAATACAATGTAAATGCTACATAAATAGTTGTTATTCTATATTGGCTATAAATTTATGTTGTTTCTCATTTTGAAAAATTTTAGCCTGCAGTCAGTTGAACCAGGAATCTGGGGATGCAAAACCCACTGATACAGAGGGGTGACTGTACTATTATAGATCATAATAAGAGAAACTGAGGCTTAGAGTAGTGAAAGATTCATATCATCCTTAAACTTACATGTAAATGAAAAGCATCTGTGACTTCACACATTGCTCAACCCAGTGCAAGTGGGAAGGAAGAAGATCAAATACCAATTCAAAGAGGGAGCCCCTGAAGTGACCCTTGGAAATCAGAATTTAATCTCTGGCACCAGATAATAAGAGTCCTCCTTGCTCTCTCTCATATCACTCATTTGGGAGTGAGCCAGCTACCATATCTTTGGGACACTCTTGTATACCTAATGGCAGGAGAAATCAGTGGGAACTGTGGCTTCCTGCCTGAGCGAGTCATCGGGAAGTGACACCTGAAGTGTGTTGCTTATGTCTAGTCTACTCAATAATCTCTTTTTGGTTGCTGTCCCTGCAGAAAAAAAAACTGCTTCACAAAGATAGGATGTTGGAAATAGCAGCAGTCTTTTTGGTGCTTTTGGGCAATCTCAAGATATTCAGCACTGACTTTAATCCAAAACATATGGAGATTTGAAGTCACAAATACACTTTTATTTTGGCCACTGTCATTTGTGATCTCAAGCAATTAATTGATCCTCTTCTAGCATGGACAAAGTCAATTCACCTGGCTTATTCACAAATGGGTCTTGGATCCATTCCTTTCCGGTCTAGGGGTCTTTTGTCTTTGGGAAGCAATGCTCAAACTCTTTTGAAAGCTGAGATAGGTGATCATACACCAGCTGGGAAAAAGAAAGCCTAGGCTGAGTCTCTTTCAAAATCTCTAATATTTGAAACATGTCAAAAATCCCAATGTTCGTGTGTCACCCCCGTAATTCCAGTTTGGCTTTGAATGCAGCCACTTTATCTACTGACTCGAACACAGTTGTCGTTCTCCCTTGAAGTGACAGATTGAGTTCGTTGAGCAGGTTGAATATGTTGCACAAATAAGCAAGTTTTGTGACCCATTTTGGGTCACTGAAATGTGCTGCCAGTGGTGACTGTTTTTCTAAAAGAAATGTCTGGAGTGGCTTTCACAACTCAAAAACTCTGGCCAGTGATTTACTGTTAGAAAGGCATCTCGCTTCCGTGTATAAGAGAAGACATGTGTGCTCTGTGTCCATCTCCTCACAGAGCTGTGCAAACAGACTTGAATTAAGGGCTTGTACTTAATGTGGTTGATAATTTTAATCACAGCCTGCAAAACATGGTTTAGTTCAGCTGACGCATTTTGGATAGCCAGCATTTCTCTATGGCTGACACAGTGCATCAACTCACATTCGAAGTGACCTCTTTGACCTGAGTAGTGACACCAGAAAGCTGTCCAGTCATGGTAGCCACTCCATCCACACATATACTGAAACAAAATGACCAATTCAGTTTTTCTGATACGTAATCATTCGAAGACTTGAATAGTTCTGCAGCTGTGGTGTTGATTGATGACAAAAGTGTACATAACATGTCCTCATCCACATCCTCCTGAAAAATATATGGCACAAAAGCAAGCATTGTTGCCTTGTTGTCAACTTCAGTAGACTCATCAGCCTGGATTGCATACCACTATGATGCATTAATCCTTTGTAACAGTTGTGCCTCAATATCCTCTGTCATTGCGTCAATTCATCTAGTTACAGTGCTGGCTGAAAGAGGAACACGTTCCACCTTTTGAACTGCAGCCTCTCCTAAAAGCTTAAGGTAAATTTCCTTAGCAGCAGGTAGGATCAACTCTTCACCAATAGCAAAGGGCTTCTTAGCTTTAGCAATGCAGTTGGACACTAAGAATGAAGCTCTCAGTACAGATACATTTGATGAAGTGGTGGCCTTCAATAATTGCTTCTGTTTTTCATGTTCACATTTTTTTCTTTTGAAAAATTCCAAGGCTTTTCTTTTAATGCAGGGCGCTTGGTTTCCATATGGCAAAATAGTTTTGAAGTTTTAGTGGCTTTGTTGGATAGCTGGTCATCACATATTACACAAAGTGGGCTTGGAGAATGTGAGTCACCTTTTGCAATGAACCGGTAATCTAAGTAGGATTCTTGATATTTTCTTTTAAATGCAGCTTTCATTTTGTTGGCGGTCTCAGAGTCTTCTGCTGTCTCATCATTGGTCTGTCCCCCTTTTCAAAGAAGCTCCTCAGCAACATTTGTTTTTTACTCATTTTTCCTGAGTTACCTTGTGGGCTTACCGTAACTGTGACTGAGAAAAGTGTGCAGAGTGGGAAAAAGGCGCAGATTGAAGTGGTAAATAAAATAATGGGTGGGCCAGGTGTGGACTTAAATAAAGATTGGGTTCTTACTTAAAGTCTGCCACTGGATGCAGCTATACAATCTAAGTACATCGACTCACTTGACACTATGAAGCCTGCCACCAGATGCAGCTTAATTTTCACTTGTTACTCACTGATAGGGTTTTGATATGAATCTGCAAGCGATTGATTTATTATGGGCTCTGTGCAGTCAAACCTCTCTGCTAACGATAAACTGTACTTGCAGCCGCTCCCCCAGGCTAGAATCACCACCTCAGCTCCACCTCAGATCATTAGGCATTAGATTTTCATAAGGTGCATGTCACCTAGATCCCTCACATGTGCAGTTCACAGCAGGGTTTTCACTCTTCTGAGAATCTAATGTCCCCATTGAGGCGGAGCTTAGGCAGTGATGCAAGCAATGGGGAGTGGCTATAAATGCAAATGAAGCTTCCCTTGTTGCCTGCTGCTCACGTCCTGCTGTGCAGCCCAGTTCCTAATAGGCCACAGACTTGTACAGTACACAGCCTGGGGGCTGGGGATTGCAGCTTTAGATGACTACATACCAGACTCACATATTGACTGCAGCCTTGTTAGCAAACCAGAGTCAAGAGCCATTAAATTAACTGGATCTTAAACTACTGATCCAAAGGAACTGTGAGATAATAAATGTTTATTGTTTTAACTTGTTATGGTTTGGAGAAATGTGTTATGCAGCAATAGGCAACCATTACACAGGGGATTATGAATGTGGAGCCTATCTCTTAAAAAAATGACATAAACAAGAAGCTTTTCAAAATAATAAATAATGGTCAAACTCTTCCTTTTAAGAGTTCAAGTGCCTATGGTATAAATGATGACAAATAAAACACTGGCAACAATTCAGTTGTGACGAGTTGCATTCTAGAAAATATGTAAGGCAGAGTAAGAAGAGAGAAACATGTGTAAGATATTTTACCTGGGAAGATTTTATCAGGGAATTAAACCAAGATACTAAGTCAACTATTAAAGTCTCAGAAGCTAGTTACTAGAATATTAATAAAATAATGTGCTTAAAATATAAACAAGTCCCACAATAAATGGCTCTTCTTGAGATTTGTGTGATAAAGATTATTTATATCTGCTTCATAAAAAAGAAATATAGATATTCGTTCTATTGACTGCATGAAATGAAATTTAAAATAGAAATTGCCACAGGTAAACATTTGTTTCTGTTAAACTAAACTCAAGTAAAAGTAAGCATATATGCTAAGGAAACTGGTGAATGTGTAATAAATCTGCATTTGAATAATTCTTATACAAATCACACTCCTTCAGGGGCATTCATTCTGAATTATCTCTTATTTATCTTGATTTGCTTGTATGTAAGGTACTCTCTTCCAAAGATATTCTCTTCAAACCAGTCTGTTCATTTGCCTTTCTAAAAAATAATTCTAATTAATATTAAGAATTTTTTAAATTTTATTTCGGAATATCATGGGGATACAAACACTTTGGTTAAATATATTGCCTTTGCACCACATGAGTCAGAGCTTAGACTGTGCCTATCCCCCAGAAAGTTCACACCACACCCATTAGGTGTGAATTTACCCTTCTGCCCCCTTCCACCTGCCAGATCCCAATGAATGTTAACTTCCATATGTGCACGTAAATGTTGATTGATTAGTACCAATTTAATGGTGAGTACATGGAGTGTTTGTTTTT
>CAUYSK010046094.1:0-77838 GCA_963575035.1 Avahi laniger
CCACATCTCCTCTTTAATGCACCGTTTTCCCCTGTACTCCAGCTTCCTATTAATGATATGACTATTAAAACGTCTTGTAGCCAGCATGGTAGCTCATGCCTGTAATCCCACCTAATTGGGAGGCTGAGGTGGGAGGATCACCTGAAACCAAGAGTTCAAGGTCAGCCTGAGCAAAACAGTGAGACACCATCTCTTTCATTTTTTAAGAAGACACAACAAAACATTAACCACAAACCAAACATCTGATATATCCTACTATATTAAAATTATGAATTCATTCAATTAAAAGATACCATAAAGAGAATGAAAAGAAAGTCACAAAATGGAAGGTATTTGCAACACATAAACAACAAAGGGTTGGTGTCCAGAATGTTCTTCAAAAAGACTCCCATAAACCAATTAGAAAAAGATGACATAATAAATGGGCAAAAGATGTGAACAGTGATTTCACAGAAAAAGAACTGTAAATTATTGGTAAGTATATGAGATGTTCATCCTCTTTAGAAATGAAGGAAATACAAATCAAGATCACAATGAAATAAATATATTACACTCAGTAAAATTGACAAAAATTAGTTAAGTCTGAAAATGCTAAATACTGATGAGGATGGAATCCACAAGATGTCTTAAGCTCTACTGGGGGAATATAAATTGATACAAGTATTTTGGAAAACCATTGGAGCTATCTTATATAAAACTGAATTTCAGCCTACCCTATGGGTCCAACAATTCCACTCTCAGAATCTAGGAAAAATCTTAACAGGTATGTATCAAGAGACAAGCGTAAGAATGTTCATAACAACATTGTTCATAATAGCAAAAATTAAATCAACTTAAATATTCATCAACTGACTACAAAATAGATTAATAAATTGTGGCACATGCATATAATGGGGTAGTATATAGCACAAAATGAATGATCCATTTCTATACTGAACAACATGGCTGTGAATCTAAAAAATAAAACAACTACAAAAAGCAAGTCCTAGAAGATTACATATAGCATGATACCATTCTTTCAAAATTAAAAACCAAGCAAAACTTAGTGATACATATTAAAATATGTACGTGATGAAACATTTTAAAAAACCTATTTTTTACAAAGCAAAGAATGGTAAACAAAAAATACAACTTACTCATCCCCTCTGGGGATAGGCACAGGAATAGAAAAGAGAAGAAGCAGACAGAAAGATGTTAGGTATTTGCAAGATTCTAGAGTTCTGAAGCTGAGCTGTAGGACCATACGTGCTCATTGTGTGATTATGCTTTACACACATTCTTTTGTATATACCAGACAGTCCATTTAATGCTAATTTCAAATATAAGCAGTAATAATAGAATTAATGTATGCTTTAGTGTTCTATTAGTAAGACATAAGTATCTATGAATAACTTTACTATATAAAAAAAGGAACAGTCCAAGAAGCATAATTTTAGTTCTATTCACCTTTCTAATCCATTTTCAATTGAGGTATTACTGTTTGGTTTTTGATAACCTTGAAGTGAGAGTACAGAGAAACAGCAATATACAGAGCATACCTCTTTACAAAATAAAAAAACAGAAAGCCCATCTTTCTATTTGTTTTTCCTCACCTCTTTCACAAACATTAACAACTATACAGACAAAAGGGGCTGCATGATATAAAAATTACTACGATGTCCTACATCATTTACACAATAGTGGACTCTTCAAATATAAGTTTAAGAGGCGCACAATGACTTTGTTTCAGTCTGTATCCCTTGGCACATAATTGATACTCTATAAATATCTGCTAAATGACTGAACAGATATTCAGCAAATTAATCGCTGTATGATTCCAGCGCTGTTTCTGACACTACAATCAATGGACTCGTCTACAAATGATAAACTTATAGTGCCCTCTACTGGTTCTACTCATAGTGAAAGTAAATTAACCTACTTTGTTACTCACATTACTTTATTCGTGTTAAGTACAGTAGAAATCACACTGGAATACGTAATAGTAATATGATTAACATACCAGCTGTGCCTTCTAAGGAGACTATGAATCTATAACTTTATAAACTTTCTGAATTCAATTCATAAACATAAAATCTGAGGAATTTTACAAGCTTCAAAGTCTGGTGTTTGCACTTAAGTAGAAGCTAAGATGAAAAAGTTTTTTAAAAGACATAAATAATAATTTGTATGTAAATCCTAAGTCTCCTTTTCTTCAAAGGCACTAAAGTATTTCTTAAATACTCAAATAATACAAATGTTGATATATATCATGTAGTTTTTTCACTCAACTGTACCAATATATTCTAAACAAGTATCACGAAATTACAGTTTACCCTTGAACAACATGGACGTCAGGGGTGCAGACACTCTTTGCACCCAAAAATCTGCGTATAACTTTTGACTCCCCAAAAACTTAACAACTAATAGTCTACTGTTCACTGGAAGCCTTACAGATAACAAACTGTTGATTAACACATATTTTGTATGTCATATGCATTATATACTGTATTCTTACAATAAAGTAAGCCAGAGAAAAGAAAATGTTATTAAGAAAATCCTAAGGAAGATAAAATACATTTACAATACTGTATCTATCGATACCATTAAGTTTACGTCGTCTGTTTACAAGATGAATCATTTGTCTGAAATGGCAGGCAACCATAGCTGCAGACCTTAATCTACAGTACATATCAAGCAATACAACTTTTTCTTATAATGTCATGACCTTTCACTGCTTCTTGGGAGCACTCACAGAATCACCAGTGGCACTTCGTATGGGTCTCATAATGTCATTCAAAATTTACAGTATTGCATTCAACATGATGAAAACTATGTGAGAACTGGGAAAGATCACTTTTCACTGTGATACACAATTTACTGGAGAGAGGAACTATTCACATGTAGACGGTAAGTGCCACACTGCATTTAAGCAGATACTTGCAATGCAACAGGTGGCAGCTATGAAATTATTATAATAGCACAGTACGTACTACAGTTACTTTTATGATTTAATACTACATTCTTACATTTGTTTACTTGTCTCTCCACTGCAAATGGCACCACGTACGGTCTGTGAGTGTTTGTGTATGTAAGTTTTGATAAATTTTTACTTTTTATAATACATTTGTAAATATTTTATGGTAGTAAATGATAAAATAGTATCTACATATATTTTATGCATTAATGACATACCTAACTTTTTCTTTTTGTGGTATTTCTAGGCTACATGGTTCGGTCTGCAAGGTTTTTCAAACTGTTGCAATTCTTCAAAAAATTTTCCAACACATTTATTGAAAAAAAAATCCGCCTATAAGTGGACCCACTCGACTTACATCCATGTTGTTCAAGGATCAATTGTACTTCACGTTAAAAGATGTATCGTCTCTAGTTAATAATTACACAACCTCAGCTTTTTAATACTTAACAGAGTATATTATAAAGTCATCTCTAATATATGTTATATATTTTTATTTATATATGCTTAAAACATACAGCCTTAGTAAATTTCTTTTATTCCAAGTAAAAATTAAAGACCTCCATTTATAAAACCCAGTTCCTATAATAAAACCCCTTCAGTTAATATTAAAAATGCTGTTCCATTTATAAAGTTCAGCAGTGCCATTCGGTTCACCTGAGTCAATATCTAAATATATGAGGTAACTAAAGTAACTGAAGAATCCACTGAAATTATCTGCCAAGTATCACAAGGCTGAACGACAAAACATAAAAATGTTTTGAGATTTGTGTTCTTTTTCTTACTTGTAAAATTTCTACTACCCTAATAATGCTGGTTGTATAATAAACAATATAATTAAAATATTGGGAATTGTTACAATAAGAATGAAAAAAGGAATTTAGCATATTACTTTAAATCATCTCTTTTAAGAGAAAAATTACGTACATGTTATAACCAGTATTAGGGACAAACAGCAACTGATCTGGACCCAAAAAATTTATAGCTAGAAGAAATCTTTGCCATTATCTCATTCAGTCCTTTCCTTTGTTCAGTGAAAAATAAGGAACCCCAGCACGGTAAGCTTACTTGCAACAGATGATTATTCAGAGATAAATACTAAAACTTAAAACTTCTTAAATCAATATAACTTCCTACATTGCTCTTTAACAAAATTAAAATATTTTTCTAATTTACGACACAGTAAAATTTTAATTATTTGGTTAGACTGGACTTCAGTAAACTAATTGTTTCATTTTGATTTTTGATTAACAGTAGAAGACAGACATACTGGGCTAGTAACCAATTCTAACTTCTTAAATATTTAAGTTCTCAGTTTCAGGCTCTTCATCTAAAAAATTAATGCTTTATTAGATGATCTTTGAAGCCCCTTTTACCTCAGTAATTCCATGATTTTTAACACAAAAAATGTCCCATCACTCCCCAGCTAGACTATAAAAATCATTAGGTGCAGTGACATGTTTTATTCATTGTATGTACCCAACTGTTAGCACAGTGTCAAATCTCTATCCTAAAAAAAACACTCAGTGAAATTTTGTTGAAGTGAATGGGATATAATTTTAAAGGGTACATCTTCCAAATCCCTGAAGTAAGACATGTTTCACTTAAATACCCAAAATACAAAAAATTTCATTACCAAATTATCTATTATGTAAAAATTTTGGCTGGATGTGGTGGCTCATGCTGTAATCCTAGCACGCTGGGAGACCATGGCAGGAGGATCATTTGAGGCCAGGAGTGCGAGACCAGCCTGAGCAATATAGTGAAACACTGTCTCTACGAAAATTTAAAAAAAAAAATTAGTTAGGCACAGTGGTGCACACCTGTAATCCCAGCTACTTGGGGGGCCGAGGCAAGAGAATCACTTGAGCCCAAGAGTTTGAGGCTGCAGTGAGCTGTGATCATGCCACTGCACTCCAGCCTGGGCAACAGAATGAGATCCTGTCTCAAAAATAAATAAATAATAAATAAAAATTCTAATAAAATAGAACAGTATTTCTTACTTTCATATGTCAGTGAATTCCTTATACCATCTCTAGCCTCAAAGTGGTCTGGTCTATGCCTTGTGATGCTTGTAGGAAAGTGCATTATGAAGAAGAGATCCTAAATTATGAATTAGATAATTGAATAAGTAAATAATGCATCTTTAGATATCAAGATGTAAACATTCAAATACTATCAATCTCAGATAGACAATGAGAACAGATGAGTACTGAGCACTGAATGACCATCTATATTCTTTACTTTGTATTTCAATTCCTGGAAACAAAAGTAGAAGACTTAATAAATCAAAATTGAAATGCCATTTGCCTTTCCTAAGTACACATCAAAATATTATCGTGTTCCCCAAACTTGCCATTCAAACTTTAGCTACTTACTTGATGGCCAAAGGACATCTTTGCTATCACCAAGAAGCTTTTAATGCAGGGTAATTGAGCAGCAAACAAATACAGTCCAAACGAGGAAGAAGCAAAATGCATCAGGATGGAAGCAGCAGTGAAACAAAAGGACAAGGAAAATAGCATTAGTTTATAAGTAGAAAGCACATGCACATCAATTCTAATAATCCTAATTTATAAGGAATTTTGTTTTCTACACAAAAAAAAGATCTTGGCTTAAGCATTATCAAATATTTGTTTTAATTTGGAGGGGAGTAGAAAAAGAAAAATGGATTCACCGAAGTATTTTGTTTTGAAAATTACTCAAGTCAAAAATCACTTTCAATTGTAATTCAAGATCTGGTTTAGGAGTGATAAAAATTATTTACAAAATGTAAGAGACAGTCAAAAGTTATTCATTCCTTAAATTTAAGATCATTTTAAAATATATAAAACCCATGCACTATTAAGTATTAGTTCTGCATGCCATGAAAGCACTTAACACTACATATTTAGTATGTTTCTTCTACGAGAGAGAAAAGAACATTTACTGAGTGCTGATTATATAACAAGCATTGTGCAAAAAGCTTCTACAAAGACATCAGCAAAGTAGAACAAATTTGTTCTTGAATGGCAAAAAAAGGAATATTAATAAGAAAGACAAATTTTATTAAGTCAGACAAAATTTTCTTAGGACCTACTAAATACCAAGCATATTATCTGGAGCTATTGGTCTTTAGGAAGATCATCTTGAACGAAGAACTTGGAATCAACTAAAAGAAACAGGAAAAAGACTGCTGACCTTTTGTTTCGTAACTATTTTACCATACATTATGCTAAATGTTGCCTATCGATAAATGTTTTGGTCCGCCTTGGGAGGAACAGAGTTCTCAGCTCTCCTTCAATTCAAATACAAAACATAGCAACATATCAAAACTAATGTAAAAAAAATTCAAAAATACCACTGATTACATTATTTCTTAGTTTTTATTTAAAGAAAGTGAAGGAATCTTAACTGATTGTGACAAAACAAGGTAGCAGTTGTTTGTTCTGGGCTTCTGCCATTCCCTTGGAGAAAATCTTGAACCTGTTACTTCCCCTAAAAAGATGGCTACTTCACAATGCTTGAAATTATAATATGTCCTAATGCTTTAAAAGCATTGCTCTATTCATTTTTCTGCAGTCACCCATTTAAGCTCATTCTTTTATAAATTGAGTTGTTTCACAGATAATCTAAAAAAATATAGCTTTGTTGACAATGAACTAATTGTGAAGTCATTATTACTGATGGCCATATTATCACAACTAGTCAGCTTGTGTAAAAGAGGTGAAAGTATATGTGGTAGGCAATCTCTAGAATGGTACCCAGTGATCCACTTCCTGGTGTATAATCCCTTCTCTGAGTGTATGCTGGACCTACTGAATCACTTCCAACAAACAGAATATGGCAGATGTGATGGGAAGTCTCTTCTGCGATTAGACTGTACAAAGACTCTGATTCCATCTTGTTAGCAGTGTTTCCTGTATGGATTAAATGGGGAAGGCCAGCTGCCACTTCATGAGGCAGCCTGGTAGAGAGGTCTAATACACAAAGGAACTTTGGTGTTGGTGAGGTCTTCCAACAGCACTAAGTGACCTTAGAGGCAGATCTCCTGCCTCCACCTTCCATCCAATCAAGCTTTCAGATGAGAATTCAGCAATGGCCCTCTCCCCAATATCTTGACTGCAACCACATGACAGACTTTGTGTCAGAGACATCTAGCTAAACTGCTCTTGGATTCCTGACACATAGAAATCTGAGATAATAAATTCTTGTTGTTCTACACCACTTAATTTTGGGATAATTTGTTATGTACCAATAACTAACTAATATAACACTGGAAAACTGAAAAAGGTTAGGAAGCTGACAGAGATAACTGTGGTAAACTTTACAAATGCTTCATAGACATCTTCTTAAAAAAATCTTCCAGTATTGATATGAATAATTACTAGTTTCCCCTAAATTTACTAGTAACTTCTTAAAGGAAAGCAGTGGTTCTAATCATATATACATATTTGAGTGCATTTAATTTTACAAGGCCAGTCATGTTTAAAGGTCTCAGAGTTGATCTTCTATTGGAGTAAAAGATTAATAAGCTCAATTTCATTGCACAGTTCTGGTTTATTCTCAGATTTTGTCAATTAACAGCGTTACGTCAACTTCTGAACAGCTGTATTCCTTACTTGATTATTCCAAGAAAATACTCCCTAGCATATATAGTAACACCTGAATATTTGTTCCAAAAATCTCCCATATACTTACTATCAACATTATATCCTCAAGCATAGCTGTGTCGTATAAATCTGATTCTATTTATTGGATTAATCCTTTTAATTTTTTCAGATTGAAGCAATGAACAACAATCAAAATAAATATTGTCTTTTCCAATCATCCATTCAATAAATATTTACTGAGTAACTACTGTGGATACATTTCATTTTAGACACCAAGGAACATAGCAGTAAACAAAATTGACAAAAACTCTGACCTTACAGTACTTATGGGAGGGATGAGCAATAACATAATAAACACAAATTCACAGTATATAGTATAAAAACTAAGGTGAAAAATAAGCAGAGAATGGGGGCATGTAAAATATTGGGAAAAAGGAGTGAAAATTTTAGATACGGTGGCCTAAGAAAGCTTCACTACAGAATTGATTGAATAATACGACGGAATCTGCCATAAGGACATATAGGCGGAAAGTATTCCGGACAGAGGGAGAGACAAGTGTAAAGGATTGGGTTGGGAACAAGGCTGGAGTGTTGAGGGAAGAGTAAGAAGGCCAGTGAGGATGGAATGCAATGAGAAAGTAGGAAAGTAGTGGGAGATGAGGTCAAAGAGGTAAATGGATGCCAGACTCTACAGGACTTTGGAGGCCTACTTGGGACTTTGTTTTTATTTTCAATGAGAGGGGGAACCACTGGATGGTTTTGAGAAAAGGACTGACAAGGTCGGATTATGTATTGACAGGATCACCCTGACTGCTACATTGAGAATAGACTAAGAGAGACAAGGGTGTAATCAATTAGGAGGTTACTGCAATAATACAGGAAAAAAGAGAAGGAGGAGACCTGGACCAAAGTGGTAGCAGTGAAGGTGATGAGAAATAGTTGAGTTCTAAATTTATTTTAAATATAGAGTCAACAGAATTTCCAAACAGATTAAGTTTGAGGTAAAAGAGAAAAAGAAGAATCAAAATGATGTCAAGTGTTGGGATGCGAGTACCTGGAAGGATGCAACTGCCATTATCTGAGATGGAAAAGACAGCGAGAGCAGGTAGTTAAAGGGGCGAAATATAAGGAGCTCAGTTTGGGAGAAGTCTAAAATGACTGTCGGACATCCTTAGTGGAAATGCCAAGTAGGCAGTTGGATATATAGACCTGTACAGGCTGGTTAAAAAAAAAAAAAAGTATAAATTATGGTATATGTGAGTTATATGACCTGAATGGTTTAATCACAAGAGACTGAAAAATGTCACAGGATAAAAGAACAAGCAGCAGAAAAACATATATCATAATGAATAACAGAACTAAGAATCAAGCTGAAACACAATAAGCTGGCTTCAGAAACCTTCCCCAGCTTGGTGGGTACAATGTGCATTGCTCCAGTGATGGAAGTACTGAAGGGTCCATCTCTGCCACAATGCAGTGTAGCAATGTAGCAAAATTGCACTTTTACCCCATTAATGTACACAAATAAAAAATATATTTTTAAAAAAAGAAACCTTTTCCAGAAGGATACGGATACAAAGGCACTAAACTGAGATGCAAGTGAAACCATCCTCCCAGAGTTGCTTGTAAGTGATGCAATAGGAAATGGGATATAAGTAATTAATTGAGGATTACATATCAAATTTACCAAGTAACTTACATCACTGAAGTCTTCTGCACATGGCTAAACTGCATACTACTAACTTCTTACTCTTAACGCTTTTAGGACCTGAGTCTAATTTGTACAGTACCATGTTGTATAAGACATGAATGAAGACAATGTGAAATTACTAATGTAGAAATAGTCTACACAGCTATTTTAAAAAGTGAAAAGTTAGGCATTCTTCTTGGTTTTTGCTACAGAACCAAATTCCTGCTAGAATCTCAAAAAATCCAGGAACTTCTCATCAGTTGGTTCAGAAAAAGACCATTAAGATAAAACAGAGTTTGGTGTGGTAGCACGGGCCTATATTCTCAGCTACTCAGGAGGCTGAGGCAGGAGGATAGCTTAAGCCCAGGAGTTCAAGGCTATAACACGCTATGATTGTGCTTGTGAATAGCCACTCCACTACAGCCTCTTAAATTAAAAGCATAAAATATTTATAGCCATTATCTAAATCTTTACCAATTTTGATCTATAAATCTCAGAAAAAGAGCATTGTGCAAACAAAAAATGTGATTTTATTTTATTATATGTCTAAATATTTGCCACCTCCTCTAAAATTAGCATTAAACATACAAAGGAAGGGGTAGTATATCATGTCCTTCGTCCTAGGAAAACCCCTCAGTCTCCAGCAAACTATGATGGATGGCCATCCTATGATACAGAAATAATCGATGCGATCAGTCCTTTGATTCCATTTCCTTTAGCACAGCACTTCCCTCTTAACATACATAATAATGGCTTGACTTAAGTCATCTGATGAGCTTAAAGGAAAGCATAAAGAGTTCATCAAGCACTGATGTAGCTGGTTGCACCCCTTCACCCAATAAAATCGATCAAGTTGTTCTCATAGAAGCAATCCTGCTGCAGATGGCTCCCAGAAACCACAATTCAGAAGGATTATATAAAAGATCTCAAGAGTGCTCTATTTAGTGTTATCTTAGGCTCTTAGAATAAGAAACTTCAGAGAGGAATATATAACGCAGCTGAGAACTGTTTGTTCTCTGAACAGGAGTCATCACTCTACACTTAGCTGAATTTTTCATATTTCTGTAATCGTCTGCAAA
The DNA here is from genome assembly GCA_963575035.1 of Avahi laniger. Taxonomy (NCBI): domain Eukaryota; kingdom Metazoa; phylum Chordata; class Mammalia; order Primates; family Indriidae; genus Avahi; species Avahi laniger. The sequence continues at coordinate 10,315 of CAUYSK010046094.1, forward strand.
ACACAGATGTGCACATTTTATCCTTGAGTTTTACAGGAGAGATTTTAAAGGAATATTTTTCTGAGAACTAGAGCTTATCACTGTTGGACAGAGAATATGATCTGGCCTACCAGGCAGTTATTTAAAAATAACCTAATCGCACTTTTGATCCAGCATTTTACTTCTAGGAATATATATTAAAAATAATGTGATTATCCAAAATGTTCAAAAGATGTGTCCACAGATATCTGTACCACCATTTATAGTAATCTAAAATAGTAATCTATTTTAAACAGGGTAATAAATAATAATACATTCACACGATGAAATACTGTGTAGTCAGTTAAGTTTTTTTTCCCCTACTGAAAAACATCCATTATATATGGGCTTTTAAAAGTAGGTTATAAAAAAGCTTGTAGAAATGGAATGATTCCATTTTTGTAAATTTTCATTCGTAAGACATATACATACAAACTTAGGCAAGATGTTGCCAAAATATTAACAGCGGTTACATTTAGGGGGCAGATACTGTTTAAATATGGTATACTAGTATGTATTATGTTTAATAGTCAAAAAAGATTAAACCTATTTACAATTTAGAAAAATGTAAGCAATTTTTTAAACTGCTTTTTTCAATCTACACTAGCTCTTTATTATAATGACATAATCATCTGAGATTAAGTACAGTGGAAAATATATTTTAAGAATTCAATTTGAAATCCTAATAAAATGCAAAAACATTAACATTTCCAACATAGCACCATATATTACTCACTGTCTCTTGAACTTCAGCAACTTCTGAATATGGCAAGATCTAAAAAGAAAACAAATTTTCTCAGAAGTGATTTAATCTCATATACCTGAATTTGAATAGCACCTATGGTTTCTCAAATGAATTAAGTGGTGCAATAATCTTTTAGGTAGCAAAAACAAACAAAAAAAGTTCAATATTACTTTTACACTAAAAACTAAATTCTTAAAAACATTTTTTTTTTTTTTTTTAATCCTGGCTTCAGGAAATTACAGTCAATCAGCCAATTTGTGAAGTCCTGTCTGGCATGTTCTGGGGAGTTTTCACAGTTTTCATCCTCCCTCTATGTATTTAATTCTCTCAGCTTTTTCATGTAAGCCCTCTCTTCCTTTGGTTTCTAAAATAATCCACTGCTCTGGCTTCACTTCTGCTATTTTCCTGCCTCCGCTTTGTGCTCCCATTCAATAAGTGAATAGCCATAACCTGTGCTCAGCCTCAAGTATTTGTTGTTCTTTCTCTACCTGCTCTTTTCCCGCAGATTCTATTCATTCTCAAAGCTCATTTATTACCTATATTCAGGTAACTTCTAAATTTCTTTTTCAGACCTAGCATATTTCTAAAACTTGAAAACACTTCTATCTGTATGTTTGGACATTATTACAAATTAACTTCTAGTTCTAAAATTCTGTTAACAAAGGAAGGGCTTTAAGCTTGTTTCAGAAAGCATTTTTATGTCAAAAATAGCACTTGGCTTTCTGTCAGAAACCAGCTTCCACACTGATTTGCCCATCTTTCTTACAATCCCACAGAGCTAAACCCTTGAGTCATCGAGACTTTCCCCCAAAATCTGATCAAATCATTAAGTTCTGATTATTTTTACCTCTACAATGTCTATCTCATATCCAGTCCTTTCTTTCTTTTCCCATTAGTACCACCCAGGTCAGACCTACATCACCTCATTTCTCAACTTTTGCATCTCCCTTTCAATAGGTATCCCTGTATTCAGTCTCACCCCACTCACTCATTTACTGTGCTTGGTATTAGGATTCAAAAAAATGATAAAGACATGGTCCCTACTGCCAAGATCACCATACACTGAAGACAGTATGTATTGTATAGTAATTTAGTTGACATTAAGTTATGTCCAGTCCACTGAATATTAGTCATTCTTCAAGCTAGGCCATCATTTGCAAGTCATTTAACTTCTGATAGATTTTTCTCTTTTGTGAGTACATTAATTACTAAACCTTACAACTTTCTGGAATTTTTGTGAGGTTTAATAATAGTTTACATGAGTGTACTTTATGAATTTGTTTTGAAAAACAGTATATAAACACAAGGCAGAATTACTTAGTAGCACAACAAATGAGAGACTGATAAAGGAGCCAGAAGGGAGCAATTAATTTGCCAAGTTAATTTCCTCCCTAGACAATCACTCTGGCCACTGAAAAACAACTGATACACCCTATTCTTTCAAAAATAAGCCCCAAATCCTGATATTTAAAATATTCTACAATTTGGCCCAATTATTCATCGCACAAGAATGTTTGATCTATGAAATAGTCTTGCGACTTAACTAAAACTCTACTTAGCTAAAATTCTTCCTAGTAAAACTGATTGCTGAGAGTGATCAGTAATTTTCTATTTTCTTTTTGCTCCCCTATCCAATAACTCCAAAGTCTCCTAATCTTTTTTTTCTTTTTTTTTTTTTGAGACAGAGTCTCACTCTTTTTGCCCAGGCTAGAGTGCCGTGGAGTCATCCTAGCTCACAGCAACCTCAAACTCCTGGGCTCAAGCAATCCTCCTGCCTCAGCCTCCCAAGTAGCTGGGACTACAGGGATGTGCCACCATGCCCGGCTAGTTTTTTTCTATATATTTTTAGTTGTCCATCTAATTTCTTTCTAATTTTAGCAGAGACAGGGTCTCGCTCTTGCTCAGGCTGGTTTCGAACTCCTGAGCTCAAACAATCCGCCCGCCTCGGCCTCCCAGAGAGCTAGGATTACAGGCGTGATCCACCGCGCCCGGCCAAAGTCTCCTAATCTTGAAGGCTCAACTTAATTTAACAATTCTGCTACCAAAGTTCAAGCTGAAGTTATCTTTCTTCAACTCTGACTTCCTACTGTGAGTTCTTTGACGAAGCATAATTAGCTAGCTCGTAGTATTTTCTGTTGCTATCACAAATAAATAATTGTTATTTAACTTTTCTCCAATATTACAAGGATCTGGTAGAGTGCTATCAAATAGAACTTTCTACAATGATGGAAATATTCCATATCTGCAATGTCCAACAGGGTAGCTACTAGCTACACATAGCTATTGAATTCTTGAAAGGTGGCAAGTGAGACTAAGGAATTAAATTTTTTATTTAACTTAATTAATTTAAATTTAAATTAGTCATGTTTGGCAAGTGGCTACTCTATCAGACAACTCAGGTCTAGCACAACCTTACCTTTCCCCAGCTCAATCTAACCGGATCGTTCTTTTTCTCAAAACACTGCCCTTCCTTAGTTTACAAGCTATTTTCTCTCTTTTCTCCTCTCTCTTTGCTTGGCTCCCTTCCCCAGTACCCCCTTTAGTTATTTCCTAAGGCTGCATCCTAGAATCTCTTTTGTTTCCATTCAACATGCTTTCCTCAGATGTTTCCACTGACCTGACTTTTAAAGCGCTCAATTCATCAGGGACTCCCCTTCCTACCTTAACCTCTCCAGAGCTGCAGCCCCTCACAGCCATCCCTGTGGTCCTCCTGGTAAACTCATTCTTCTTAAATAAAGCATTACATCCTTGGTAAGGGTTTTCCTGACCTCCCACTGCAGGTATGACAGACGGATATTCCATTTGTGTTGTCACTGCATCCTTCTATTATCAGATGGGATTGCAGGGGAAAGCCCAGAGAGCTCCACGTGTTCCAGCAACACTGACCCTGCACCTCCATCTTCCTCACTGAGGAGGAGGAAAGACTCTTCACTCACCCTTTCCCCCAACCTCTAACACTTACCCCCTAACCACCATCATCTGCCCAACAGACATGCGAGCTCTACACTTGGCTCTTTGCTTAGAAAATTTCCTTTAGAATTCTGCTCAAAAACTACTTCATCAGAAGACTTCCATGATATTCCTGAAAACAGCCCCCATCCCCTATTCTGTTACACTCTATTCTTCTTACCCTGCTTTATTTTTCATCACAGCAATCATCACATAACACAGTATGTATTTATGTATTTTTTTTTTACTTTCTCCACTCAAATGTTAGTTCCACTGGAGTGGGAATTTTGTCTATTTTGTTCACTGCTATATCCCTGAAAACCCAAACAGAGCTTGGCACCATTGCAGACATTCAACAAATACTGAATGAACAAATGCATAAATTAAAAAAAAAAAAGGCTAAGTCATTATTATAACCCTTAAACCTAGCAAAGAATTTCTTATACATAGTTTACTGAGTCCCTGTTTATTAAATGAATTAATTTTAAGTTCTCTTATGGCAAAAAACAAGTCATGCTCATCTTTATATTTTCAAAAACTTAACATACTGCATGCCTAATATGATACACAAAGAACTATGGACTAGATACAGACAAGAATAATGAAATCTGAATTCTAAGCCTAACTGTTATCACTATTTTCTGGGTGTCCTTGAACAAATATCTTGAATTTTGTTTTCCTACTTGCTCACGAGATCAGGTACATCCTAAAATTCTGTTATCACTACAGTTCAGAACAGAAAATTATCTCAATCCTAAGAACATCCTTAGCTTTAATTCACAGCACATTTATATTTTCTTCCACTATTATTCTTTGCCCATCATATACCCAAATTCCATTGCTAGGAATTCCCCCATTCTTTTTCTTAAATAATTCTGTCCTTCATAAAATAACACTGTTACAGATTCACCTCACTTCTTGGTAATGGGAGCATGAGTTCATATTTCTTCTGGTACTGGTGCTGTTGCCAAGATTAAACCAACTTCCATCATCAAGGTCTTCACATACAGGAGACGCTCAAAATTAATCAATATGATTTTCGCTTGTAACTAATGACATGCATCTGATAAGACTGCTGGTGAAGTTTGTAGTTATGAAACCAAAAAAAAGTTAATTGCCCACTAAAAGAATTAAACTTATAACCTTGGCCTTTGACTTCATTAACATGTTTCTCTATAACAGACCTAACCCAGCCATAGTTGCTTTATCACAATCATGCCAGGTAAGACATGAGAACAAAACAGCATATAAGTAAATATTTCAACATATGATGCTTAATCTTATGACTTGTTTTAAGTCATTTAAATTTTCAGTTTGAAATAAGAGCTTCCAAAATTTCATTTTTGCCAATTCTTTGCATTCTTTGTAGAGAAATGTGAGCCTATGTTCTAGATTAAATCATGACCAAGATCTGAATTAAGAGACAAGAACTGCATAACAAACACCTTCTTTCCTTCTAGAGTTCTATTCCATTTCTAACAAATCACTGGTTAGTATCATGCTGTACAGTATGAAGCCATAAGCAAGACTGCTAATAATATTACGGAAACGTCAACCTCCAGGACTCATAAATCTACCACACATAAGAATGCAGTTAGCAACTGCTCTTAAAATCTCAGCAACTACATTGTGCCTAAATGTCAAAATATTCAGCCTAGATAGAAAAGTCAAAATTAGTTACAAGAGAACAAAGCTTTGGATTAAATAAAATACATCATGTATCACGTTTTTCAAAGTATACATTATAATAAGTAATGAATATAAAAACTTTAAAAGGATGCTTAAAAGTCTAGGTGTAATATAGGTGAGTTTATAACATAAAAACATTAGCCTTTACAGTCAATAACAAGAACAACAATTAGAGCATCTGTATTTAAATCTTAATATTGCCCACTGACTAGCTAATTGACCTTATGCAAATTACTTACCCGTTCAGAACCTTGGTTTCTTTAACCATAAAACCAGAGTAATATCTACCTCACAGTACAATAAAGAGGATTAAATGAGAAAGTGTATGAGACACCAAGCCCAGGGCAGGACACAAAGTATGCAGAAAATAACTTTTTTCTCTCCACATAAATACAGTAATGCAAATACAGAAAGCATAAATTCTAGAAATCTAGCGGGAAAACAGCAAAATCTAGAGGAGAACTGGTACAGAAAACTATTAAGAATTATAATAGCTGCTGGACAAAGTGTGATGAAATATTTAATGAATTCCTTATATTTTATTATCTTGTTTTTTAAGGCTAGGATAGCTTTTTTTTTTTTTTTTTTTTGAGACAGAGTCTCACTCTTTTGCCTGGGCTAGAGTGAGTGCCGTGGCATCAGCCTAGCTCACAGCAACCTCACACTCCTGGGCTCAAGCAATCCTTCTGCCTCAGCCTCCCGAGTAGCTGGGACTACAGGGATGCGCCACCATGCTCGGCTAGTTTTTTTCTATATATTTTTAGTTGTCCATCTAATTTCTTTCTATTTTTAGTAGAGACGGGGTCTTGCTCTTGCTCAGGCTGGTCTTGAACTCCTGAGCTCAAACAATCTGCCCACCTCGGCCCCCCAGAGTACTAGGATTACAGGCGTGAGCCACCGCACCCAGCCCTAGGATAGCTTTGGACTACAAAGAGTGGTAAAGCAAAACACAAGAGAGGTCTTACAGTGAAATGGCAGAAGCATCAAGCTGAGGCAACAGACCCAACCCTCCCACTCTCACTAACTATGAGACATTGGGTAGGTTACTTAACCATTACAGTACTCAGATTCCTTGATTACAAAGCTATTAAATTGAACCATATAATCTTTAACATCTCTTCTAATAACAGTGCTCAATAAATGGCAACTATACATCAGATACTAAATCTTTTTTACACTATGTACTTACATACTTAACCCACAATATTTCAGTCTCTCTGGAGAGCTACTCACTCACTAGAACAGTTAAACTGAAAAAGTTTTCTGACCCAAATAAGAATTGAGAATTGCCAACATCTGGAGTATTAAAGTAACAGATAATGGAAAAGTAAGCAAGAAAAAACGATTGCGGACCCATGAAGTAATCACCTGAATCCCAGACATATCAGAACTAAATAGGCTGTCTGCTCTTACTTCTCCTATTCTGTAACTCCTACTTAACCTGGTCATTCACTTCATCTTGTACTTTTATCTCTTGATCCCCTCTTTGTTATATGGATTCGGTTTGTTTGTCCCCACAAAAATCTCATGTTGAAATGTGATCCCCAGTGTGGCAGTATCAGGAGGTGGGGCCAGACCCCTGGTGACCGGCTTGATGCAATTCTAGTGGTAGTGAGTGAGTCCATGCTCTCACAGGACAGGACTGGTTCTCAGGGAGAATGGATTAGTTCCTGAGGCTATGGGTTGTTATAAAGCCAGGATGCCTCTTGGGTTTGGTCCCTCTTCATACGTGCTCACTTCCCTTCTGACCTTCTCTGTCATATTTTGACACAGCACAAAAGCCCTCAGCAGAAGCCAAGCAGAAACCAGCACCAGGCTTCTTGTACAGTCTGCAGAACCATGAGCTAAATAAACTTCTTTTATTTATAAATTTATCCAGCCTTAGGTATTCCTTTACAGTAACACCCAACAGACTAAGACAGTCTTAGTCTTCCAGTACCCAGTGCTCTACCAACTAAATTCACTTTCCTTGTACACCTAGTCTAAACTTCAGGACAACCATTTTAATTAGCTCTGTGGGAAATTTGTGGTTTTTTTTTTTTTAATGAAAACATGCTTTCTTAGTTAAGACAAATGCTGCTGTCTAGCAATTATCTCCTTTTATACTAGTTTCCTCTTAAAGTCTCCATAGCACCTTCTTTCCACTTCTCAAATCTTCAACCCCACAGCTCAACAATTATAATAGCCAGTAAACTCTAGTATACTGTAAGGTGATCTCTACTAAAGTGATCAAGACAACTCAACCTGAGTTCCATTAACCTTCCTCTTCATCTAAAAATTTCTCAACATATCTAGTATCATACAATAAGTTTCGCTCTAAATTAAAGGTATGGGCTTATTGAGAAATGTGGACTTCCATCAGTACTGGAAGTCACATCTTGGGTAACTCATATTTTCAAAAGAAAAAAGGGATATGCATTTAAAAATGCTAAAAACAATATAGTCAATCCCAAATATGATTGGAAATCTAAGAAAGAATTCATGACATATTTTCATTCATGTATATATACATTTTCTAGCTCTATCCACTAGGAAGGTCTAAAAACAATAATCAACCCAGTAGCAATGAATCTTACAATCTAGACTGTGGTCTCTAAAAGCCATTTCTGACTGAAAGAAACAAAGGCTTCTAAAGAAATGGCTGATTTTCAGTCTGGGACAGAAAATGCACAAAATGAGTCATATCACAGAGGGAAGAAGTTGTCAAAGAGGACTAAGGTTCTTCAAAGACTCAGGAGCCAACTTGAATAAGCTCTCAATGGCCAAAAACATAGCAGTATGACCATCACAAGGTTAGTCCCTGAGGTCAATTTAATCAAATTAAGTATGTTAAAGGCCTAGGAGTTCATAACACAAACAAAAATTGTCACTCATTTTTAAGAATGCTAGGGACCCAAGTTATTACTCTGAGAATTAGTAAATAAAAAGAATTAAAAAATATCTTCCCTTTCCTATAGGAACTACACCTCAGGATAATCAAATAATTGTTATGGAAAAGTTCCAATGTTTTTTGAATTCTAGTCAACTAGTAGAGTATCACCATTTTGCAACCCCTTATAGGATTGCAATTAATGGATTTAGGAATGCTCATCAATGGCTGCTAAAATAATTAGGTCAAAAATTGATAAGAAACTTTAATATAGATGTGGCAAACTGCATTTTCCAAAGATAGCCACAAAAGCACCAGCCATCCCACATGCTCTTCCAGAACAGGGGCCAGCAAGCTATTGCCAGTGGGCCGGTTACCTGTTTTTGTAAATGAAGTTTTATTAGAATATAGCCATGCTCATTCATTAATGTATCCTCTATGGCTGTTTTCACCCTGCAAATGCAAAGTTCAATAATTGCAACAGAGATTATACATCTCCACTTAAATATATATCTTAATCAATGGTACCTCCCACCTGATCACATAACATAGAAACCTAGAAGTCACTCTAAACTTCTCCCTCATCTTTATTTTTCCCACCTCTCTTCTCCTCCACCTTTAATATCAAGTCCAGGACAAGGTCCAAAGTTCTATACACCCCAAATTTCATATTTACCCTTTTTCATTTTCCATGCCTACTATTACTGCTATTACCTGCCATATGAATTTCTTACACCTCAGCAATTTATCTTCTGTACTGATATCACAGAGAGCCTTCTAAAACATGTGTATGATTAGATCCTGAGACCTTGAAAAACCACTTCAATGATTTTGCACTTGGTAGACATAGACTACCAAAACTAGAAAGAAAAACATTTAACCCCATCTTCAAGGGTTTTCATAATTTTGCCAATCTTACATCACATATTCCTCCACACACCCATCAATCCTACACTTTACAAATATGACAACTGAAAATTATTTTCACTTCCCATGATGTTGTCCAATTTATTTATAGCTACTCTCACTCATCCCTCAGTCCACAATGCCATCCTCACCTTCACTAGGCAGGCAAACACCTAAGTTCCTTTCAACACTCAGATCAAGTGTTACCTCCTCTAAGAAAATTTTACTGACATTATCTTCACCCCTCCTCTAAAATAACTGACTCCTCTGGTCCCCTCTGCATTACATATGTCACTTGTAACATCTTATCTCACCCACTACAAACTGCTAAATACATTAATGCCCTAAAACTGACAGAAAGAAAACTCAACTTATTATGCAAAGGCCTGAGTTCAAGTTCTAAACTCCAGTGTCTACTTGCTGTAGAGCTCTGGAAAAACTACATAATTTCCCTTAATCTCAGTTTCTGCATCTGTAAAATGAGGATACCACCACCTCAACATTATTATTATTAAGATTCTATATGTTTAACATGTACAAAAGTACTCTGTCTTTAGTATCCTCTTGAAACTACACATCCAATCAATCACCAGGTCCTGCTGATTTGTATCTCTAATTCCTTTTATGTACTTTTTTATTTTGCTACCAGTATCCTAGAGGCTTTACATGCCTTTTCCTAGATTACACAATAGCATGCTAACTTGCTCCCTGAGCACCTCTGCATGTCAAGGAAAGTCTGACAAACTGTTACAGCCAAGAGGAGCCTAAGGAGACATGACAACTAAATGTAATGTGACATCCTGAATGGTATCCTGGAATAGAAAAAGGACGTTAGGTGAAAACTAAATAAATCTGAATTAAATATGCACATCAGTTAATAATGTATGTATCAATATGAGTTCATTAATTGTATCAAATGTACCACACTAATATAAGATGTTCATTATAGGGGAAGCTGGATACAAGGTATATAGTAACTTTGTACTGTCCTCATAACTTCTCAGTAAACCTAATACTATTCTAAAATAAAGTTTATTTTTTAAAAAAACACCTCTTAGAAAAAAATTAAACTAAAAATTTGAAAACACAAGAATTCACAAGCACACACTCTAATAGCCACCAGGGTGATGATATCATCATACCCCATTGTAGTCTCTGGAAAATTGTACTGTGCACTTATGAGAGAATAAGAAAAAAGGCAAGTAATATTAAACACCATGATATTATTTCAAAAATAATTTTTACCTCACAAATTCTCTGAAAGGGTCTTGAGAATTCTCAGAGTACTGGGAACACACTTTGAGAATATCTCCAAGCATAACAAAAATACAAAAGATTTCTGGTTGGGAATTTTACTAATATACTGTGTAGATCACTGGCTCTATCTCTTACTTTTTCTAAAGCTAACATTTTCTCCAATCAGGCTCTCCAAATTTACTAAAGAGTCCCATTATATACCTGCAAGATTTTTACATTACCTTATTCAAGCCTCTAACAAGTAAAAAACAAAACAAAACAAGATGGAATCTTTAGTACCCATACAATAGGAAATATAATATTGAGTAATATTTTTCCACTTGGGAAGCTCAAACAATTGCAAATATTTAAGTACTGCTAATGCAGAACTTTCAGAAGTTAAAGTAAAGGAGATACTCACAAAATATAACATAAAACATATCTGTCAAATTATTTTACCCTGTTTTAAATGTCTAACTTTAGTAGAAGGTTCAGTAAAGTTGTAAAATGGCAGAAGACAAAATACCTAACAAAATGTAGGTTGACTGGTTTGCTTGCTTAAAAAGTATGGACTAGTCATAGTCACTCTCTCCAGACCCCACTTTTCTAAGCCAGGTAGAATACCAATTTATACCCCTATTGAATCAACAGATCCAGGCAATGATCATTAATGGCTGCTATTATCACAAGAAGAGAGACAATCAGACATAATGTGCCTCATGATGGCAATACACAACACCATTTACAAGGTATTCTTGTCAAAAAAGAAAATTTGAAACTTAATCTGAGTACACCTCTAATTCTAACAATCAATTTGCAAGAAATATAAGTCACTAATGAACACATTAAACAATCACCACAGGGGAAAAACCCATATTGTAGGAAACGCTACAGATTAAAATACCTTGTTTCTTCAATAAACTGAAAAGTAAAAATTAAAAACAGAGGAAAGACTTAAAAGATTAACCCAAGTGGCATATCAACCAAGTCCAACACAATGAACTACTATAAAAAGAATATTTATGAGATAATCAGGGAAGTTTAAGCACTGAATAGTTATTTGATTAAAGAATTATTAATTTTTTTAGGAATAATGTATTTACGATTAAAGTTTTAAAGAAAAGTCTTTATATTTTACAGACATATACTTAAATAGTTATGAATAAAATGATATATCTGAGATTTTCTCAAAAAAATTTGGGTTGGGAGGGTGGGAGTATAGATGAAATAAGACTGATCAGAGTTGAACACTGTTGACAATTCTTGCAGATGGGCACTGGGTACATAGGGGTGCATTATACTAGTCCATCTATTTTTTAATATATTTGAAATTTCCCATAATAAAACGTTCAAAAAAGATAACATCTATTAACATTCTTGAGTGTGTGATTAATACAAACTGTTACAAGCAAGTAGCCTGTTATAGCAAGTAGCTATTGGGAAGATGAAGCTATTTTAACAGGAGAGAATAAGTATATTAGTGCTAAAGTGGTGACTAAAATTTCTATAGTTATTTTATTACTTTACATAAGGAGATATCTGCAACCTAAGAATTTTTATAATTTAGGATTTCAGTCTAGCTGTCAACCGCCCAGGTGAGATGTCCTGCCAGACCAGACTTTGGGTAATCCAGCAACAGGACCGACCCACTTCCAATAAGCTAGGTTGCTCCAGGGGTTAGCACTGACTCTGATAGCCAGAATAATGGCCACCCAAAGATGTCCACATGCTAATCCCTGGAAGCTGTGAATGTTACCTTACATGGTAAAAAGGACTCTGAAGGTGTGTTTAAGTTAAAGATCTTGATAAAAGGCCATTATTTGATTATCTGAGTGGATTATCTAAGTGGGCCCAATGTAATCACAAGGGTTCTTATAAGACGGAGACAAGAAGCTCAAAGTGGGTAGTAGGAGATGTGACAACAAAAGCCCAAGATTGAAATGATACAAGGAAGGGTTCATGAGCCAAGGAATGAATGCAACCTCTAGACACTGATAAAGGCAAGGAAATGGATTCTCCCTTCAAAGCCTTCAGAAGGAACATAGCCCTGCTAACACCTTGCTTTTAGACTTCTGACCTCCAGAACTGCTAAATTAATAAATTCATGTTGTTTTAAAGCCACTAAATTTGTGGTAATTTGTTAGAGGAACAATAGGAAACCAGCATGATGACCAATGGTGAAATTTAATGAAGTGCCATTGTACAGGAATACTTTGGGAGGATTATTGGCATATAGATAATTTATAATTGGACTTGAATGCATAAATGTCTGAAAGGCATCGGGAAATTGTATACTAAAGGTATTGGGAAACAGTATACAAAAATACTATTGTTACAAAGATGCTATCACTAATACACAATATATTAAATCAATAATGATGAAACTAAACTAATAGTATTAATAACAAAACAAATAGCAACATGTAAAAATTATGATCCATTGAAAATAATACTTGATGTTGCAAAAACTGGGGCAGTCCATTAACTTCCATGTACATATACATGAGCTTACAATGTTGCCAATTTTTGTAGATAGCCAGACTTCAAAGAATATGATGAAAGCTTTCAGTAAACTCTAATAACACACTAATTTTGCTAAATGATCACCAAATATGAGTGATCATGAATAACTCATCTAGCAAACATAAAAAAATCAAAGTTTCAAGAAGTTGAATCATCTCTAGGCTTATCAGGAAGACACTCACTGACTTAAGAACTGCTGAACTAAATAATCTTTGCAGTTCCTTCCACTTCAGAAAGGCTTTGATTCAAAGTACCCAATTTGAATTATTTAATAAAAGATTTCCTCAATTCTGAACTCTTTAAAAAGACTGATACATTTTATAACTTTTATTCTCTTCTGAAAAGTCATTTATATAGTCAATTTTTAATACAATAAAAGCTTTTGCCCAGTAACAAACCTTATAAAGCAGTTATAAATTCTCCTCTGGTAACAGAAATACTACTTCAAAACATATAAAGAGGGCCAGGTGTGGGCTCTTGCTGTAATCCTAGCACTCTGGGAGGCCAAGGTGGGAGGATCGCTTGAGCTCAGGAGACCAGCCTGAGCAAGAGTGAGACCCCATCTCTACAGAAAATAAAAAAGTTAGCTGGGGCATGGTGGCGTGCATCTGTAGTCCCAGCTACTCGAGAGGCTGAGGCAGGAGGACCACTTGAGCCCAGGAGTCTGAAGTTGCAGTGAGCTATGATGAAGTCACCACATGCTAGCAGGGGCAAGAGAGACACAGACTAAATAAAAAAAAAAAAAAAGAAAAAAATATATATATAAAATGAGGAACATATTCAATGTTTTTTAATCTAAAAGGATATTTCACTTCTTTCGTCTACCTCAATCTATTCGTAAAAATGTGACTCTAACACTTTAAGCATTTCTTAGTGGTTTTTTTCTAAAGCGATATAAGTACTAAACTTTTAAAAAATCGTTTAAGACATATTAAATGTACACTTGTGTCCTGCTGCATACAAGTACCACATATAAAAACACAAATTCAATCTACACTTTTCAGTATCTGCCACCTAAGACAAACAATAATACAAAAAGAGAACTATACATAACTAGAATAACAAATGAGCAAACAATTTTTAAAAAATAATCTCATGTGCAAGAAGAAAAATGGATGGACAATAAAGTCAGATATAGTCCAAGTTTTCATGACCTCACACCGAGACTACTCTAATAAAATCTTAATTAATATCTTTACCTCTCACTCCTCCAAATCATCTTGTATCCTACTTCCAGACCCATCTACATAAAGATATTTAATGGACATACCATTACCTATGGAATCAAGTCCAAAATCCCTGGTCTGGCACTCAAAGCCTTCCATAACTTTGTTCTCTATCTGCCACATCAATCTTTATTCCCGTAAACATCAGTTCCTTCTATCCTACCTTACTCAATTTTTCTACTCATTATAACCTGAATAACCTTAAGCAGTTAATCCCCCATTTGCCTCCTGCTATTTTCCCATCCTAGACTGCTTTCCTTGTTCATTTTCAATCCCATAAGCCCTGCATACCTGTGCTATTCAAAGTTTATGTTCTCTTAAGAAAGCTTCTCCACTTACTTTAGTGTACAGCAACCACCCAATCTTCACAGGCCACCCCTGACTTCTAATTATTTATCTTTCTGGAGAGAAGGCTTAATATTAATAGTTATATCAAAAATAAAAATAGATTTTATTTAATGGATGTTTACAATGTGTGTAGCATTATAATAGGCACTTTATAGATATATTTTCTCAATTAATACTCAAAACAACTTTGGGAGGTAGCTACTACAATTATCTCTATTTAATAATAGATAAGGAAACTGGAAACCTGGAGAACTTAATTACTCAGATCATACAACTCAGTGACAGAGCTCAGATTTTAACATGTAGCTAAATGTCTTACAGAGTACATATTCTTATCCACCTTTCCTGAATCTAAATAGTAACTAGCTTAGGCCATGCAGTTCAAAGGTGATATTTTTATAAATAGTTAACTCAAAAGCGGACCTCAACGTTAGCATCAAATACAGAATATTTCAGTAATTCACACTCAAAGTATTGAGATTCTCTCTAAAATGAGCTATAATATTTCACAGAAGAAACTTAATGAACAAGAAAAAGATAACTGTTTTCACTACTTTTTAAATACCTTTCCTCTAACTTCTCAGCATTAACAAAATTTAGAATAAACCTAAAAAATAAAAAAAAAAAATTAAAAATCCTCCATTACTACAACCCAGGGATTCTGGTATAAATCTTAAAACCATTTACTTAGATATCTACTTTAAAAGGTAGCAATAACTTCCATGCAACTCTATTCAGAAAGATAGGTATGCAGTCAACATCTTAGTGGTAAAGTATTCAGAGATAGACTTCAGTGCCATAACCTAAACTGTGAGGTCTTAGAGAAGATAATTAACCTCCCTGAGCCTATTTCCCTATCTATAAAAGGATAAACAAATATTTATTTTTAATGGCTGTTATGAGGACAGTCTGACAAAGTATATACTTAGAAAACAGCAACCATAGTTATTACTGACATTTTTATTATCACTAGAAGATCAAAAATGTTTCAGCTAAAAGAACCTAAGAAAGTCCATTAAGCTTTAAAAAAAAAAAAAAAGATAAGGTTTGTGGTAAATATCATGTTTAATAGACAAGGTTTAATCTTAACTTTTTTCTGAACCTATAGTAAAATTAAGATAGCCTATCATCAGTTTTCCATTTATAATAAACGTGACAATAATGTTCATAAGCCAAGTTATTTCCATGCCCATTTTATTCTCTACTAACAAGTTATCATTTTAAAGTTTAACTTTTTTTGATCATTTAAGAATCCAAGTTTGAACCAGAAATGCAAGAAAGGTTGGGACCAGGTTAATACAAGGCAGCAAAACTGTACTTTGCTATCAATCATTAGACTGTTCCTACATTGCAGCCTGAACAAAGGACATTCACTAAATTTACAAATACCTCAATATAATAGTGATTCTCAACTCCACAGCAATATGAAAAGACAGATTCTAGTTGGCCTTCACCTTATTCCAACAATACAAATTTGTTGAATAATCTATCACCTAACAAATGATAAAGCTTCCAGCTGGCTACATATTAATGAGGGGCACCTTTACTTTAGGTAACAGAAGCAATTCTAATAGAGAATCTATAAATCAGTATTTAATGGAATCATTCAAAATACAAGAACTGAAAATGAAATTATCCTGGAGCAAAATCATTTTGTACAGTGACAAATCATTTAATCTACCCTACTGGTGATTTTTTAAAAATTCATTGGGTAAGGTATACTTTACCCACTACCCCTACTTATGTATTTTAATTTTAGAATGCAATTCAGTCATGATCACAGGGCAGCAATGTTTATTAAACCTTTATATTTTAATGAAAAGTATATATGATAATTGTTCTTATTTCTTAACTATCTTAACTGTTTCATTCCCTCTACCTGCTCATAGTTCCACATGATTTGAGATACAGAAGCATTTAATTTCCTCGACTGTTAACAGTCTCTTGATTTCACTAAAGAGAAAGGTTTTTGAGGAAAACAAACACAAACTATTATATCAATGTGTTTTACACCATATGGCTGGGAGGGTAGGGAGAACAGAAGGAGATCGAGCGGAATTACTATGCTATATTTGAACTACTCACCGAAGTTCGGTCAGGCTCTCCATCTGCCAAGCCTGTCTCCATAATGAAAGAAGATAGGTTTAGTTTATGCTTCTCTTTCCATTAACGCTTGGCCATTCTGTAAATCTGCAAATCCTAGAAGAATAAATCATAAGCATTAGGACTGGTATAAAATTGCAATAAACAGAAAATAAAGCAGGGAGAAATAATGTTAGGCTGAGGTTACTGGGAAATCCAATAACAGAAAAAAAAATTTTGATGTGGGCTTGACAAGTGGTAAAGGTTCAGAGAAAAATGAAAGAAGAAAAAATATTCAAGTGAAGCAAAATAGCAATGAAGTTAAACACATGAGATTGTCCAAAATTTGAAAGGATGCTTAAATTTATTTACAATTTATAAAATAAAATTCGTTTTTCATTATTACATCGGTAAAACCTAAAAAGTATGGTAAAATT
This sequence comes from Avahi laniger, assembly GCA_963575035.1. Lineage (NCBI taxonomy): Eukaryota > Metazoa > Chordata > Mammalia > Primates > Indriidae > Avahi > Avahi laniger. The sequence goes on from CAUYSK010046094.1 coordinate 27,343, forward strand.
CAATATGGGAGAGAATGTAGGAAAACATATTCTCATATACTTTTATGATTAAAATATAAATCAACTTTTTTGGAGGACAATGTAAAATACTTATGCTTTCATCCAGCAATTTCAAAGCTAGAAATTTTTCCACAGATATAGTCATATCAATGCAGAAAGATATATAAACATATGCGACAAAGTAATAGGTCTGATGAGGAAAACCAGAAACAACATTAATGTCAATCGTTAGGTGCTTCCTTAAATTATATTATAGACATAAAACAGAATATGTGAAGTAATTTATTTTAAATGAGGTAGATCTGTATATATTAAACTGGAAAGAAGACCATGTGGAAAAAGCAAATGATAGAATGTTATATATAAAATAACTCTTTATGCTTCCATATTTTTCCATCTTTACAAAGAATATGTATTGCTCTTATACAGGCATACCTCATGTTATTGCACTTTGCTTTATAGCACTTTGCAGATACTGCGTTTTGGGTTTTTTTGCTTTTTTTTTTTTTTAACAAATTAAAGGTTTGTGGCAATGCTGTATCAAGCAAGTCTATCAGTGCCATTTTTTAGCAGCATGTGCTTACTGCATGTCTCTGTCACATTTGATAATTCTCACAATATTTCAAACTTGTCTATTATTGTATCTATTATGGTGATCTATGATCAGCAATCTTTGATGTCACTATTATAATTGTTTTACAGAGCCACAAATCTCACCCATATAAGATGGCAAACATAACAAATGTTGTGTATGTTCTGACTGCTCTACCAAGCAGCACTCTCTCCTCCCTATTCCCTGAGACACAACAAAATTGAAATCAGGCCAATTAATAACCCTACAGGGGCCTCTAAGTGTTCAAATGAAAGGAACAGGTGCATGTCTCTCACTTTTAAATCAAAAGCCAGAAATGATTAAGCTTAGTGAGGAAAGCTCATCGAAAGCCAAGATAGGCTGAAAGCTAGGCTTCTTTCACCAAACAGCCAAATTGTGAATGCAAAGGAAAAGTGCTTAAAAGAAATTCAAAGTGCTACTCCAGTGAACACATGAATAATAAGAAAGCAAAACAGCCTTATTGCTGATATGGGGAAAGTTTTAGTGGTCTAGATAGAAAATTAACCCTGCCACAAAATTTCCTTAAAACAAATCCTAATCCACAGCAAGGCCCTAACACTCTTCAATGCTGTGAAGGCTGAGAGAGGTGAGGAAGCTTCAGAAGAAAAGTTTGAAACTAACAGACATGAGGTTTAAAGAAAGAAGCCATCTCCATAACATAAAAGTACTAAGTGAAATAGCAAGGACTGATGGAGATGCTGCAGCGAGTTATTCAGAAGATCTAGCTGAGATCATTGAGGAAGGTGGCTACACTAAACAACAGATTTTCCATGTAGACAAAACAGCCTTGTATTGGAAAAAGATGTCATGTAGGACTTTCACAGCTAGAGAGGAGAACTCAATGCCTGGCTTCAAAGGACAGACTGACTCTTATTAGGGGCTAATTCAGCTTCTAACTTTTTTTTTTTTTTTTTTGAGACAGAGTCTCACTATGTTGTCCCGGCTAGAGTGCGGTGGCGTCATCTTAGCTCACAGCAACCTCAAACTCCTGGGCTCAAGCGATCCTCCTGCCTCAGCCTCCCGAGTAGCTGGGACTACAGGCATGCCCAGCTAGTTTTTTCTATATATTTTTAGTTGTCTAATTAATTTCTTTCTATTTTTAGTAGAGACAGGGTCTCGCTCTTGCTGGTTTCAAACTCCTGAGCTCAAACAATCCGCCCGCCTCGGCCTCCCAGAGAGCTAGGATTACAGGCGTGAGCCACTGCACCTGGCCTCAGCTTCTAACTTTAAGTTAAAGCCAATACTCATTTACCATTCCAAAAATCATAGGGCCTTTAAGAATTATGTTAAGTCTACTCTGCCTGTGCTCTATAATGGAATAACAAAGCCCAGATGACAGCACATCTGTTTATAGTATGGTTTACTGAATATTTTAAGCTCCCTCTTGAGACCTATCACTCAGAAAAAAGATCCCTTTCAAAATATTACTGCTCATTGACAATGCACCTGGTCATCCAAGAGCTTTGATGAAGATGAACAAGAGGATTAATGTTGTTTTCATGTTGCTAGCATAACATCCATTGTGTAGTCCCTGGATCAAGAAGTAATTTTCACTTTCAAGTCTAATTTCTGTATTTTTTTAATGAACATGTTTGTGTATAAACTTGTTTTCTTCCCTTTCTTATTCCATAAGGGAATAACACATAAGGTGTACTGACTTTATATGATAGTATTTAAGTATTTTTAACTCTACATCATAGCATTTAAGTTATAGGATAACAAGAAAAGTGAACATCACCGAAGGACTTTCCATCCTCTTCTGGGCAAAGGGTGCATTGCATACAAGATAACCTCGTTACTGTCTTTATCTGGAGATCAACTATTGTATTACTGTATTATCGTATTTGCTAGGGCTGCCATAACAAAGTATCACAAACTCGGTGGCTTAAACAACAGAACTTTATTTCCTCACAAGTCTGGAGGCTAAAAATCCAAGATCCAAGCAGGTTTGGTTTCTTCTCAGGCCTCTCTCCTTGGCTTGTAGACAGCAATTTTATCCCAGTGTCTTCACGTGGTGCTCCCTCTGTACATGTCTGTGAGCAAATTTCCTCTTCTTATAAGGACGCCAGTCATAGTGAATTAAGGCCCTCCCTGATAACCTCATTTTAACTTAACTACCTCTTGAAAGACTCTGTCTCCAAATACAGTCACATTCTGGGGTGCTAGGGGTTGGAACTTTAACATGAATTTGTGGTGGTTGGGCATAATTCAGCTCATAACAATTATGGTTTAGGGGGATATGTATGGCTGCCAAGCTGATAAGGCATAGACTATGATGGTTAATTTTATACGTCGACTTAGTTAATAAGCTATGGTACTCAGTCGTTTGATCAAACACTGGCACAGATGTTGCTGTAAAGATAATTGTAGATGTAAATGATTAACATTTAAAGCAGTAGACTTTGAGTAAAGCAGGTTTACCCTCCATAATGGGGGTGGATCTGATGTAATCAGTTGAAAGTGTAAAAAAAAGAAAAAAAAAAGACTGAAGTCCTCTAAATATGAAGAAATTCTGCATCCATACTGCCTTTGTCTTCAAGATTGCACCATCAACTCTTCCTTGGGTTTCCAGCCTGTCAGCTGGCCTTGCAAACTTCATACTTGCCATTCAGTCGGTGTAATGCATTTGCACAATACTTGGAAGGTAGAAGAGAAACCAGAACATTCTTCTTCTGATGGCAGTGAACAGACATGTGGGCTTTGACAGACATGAAGTTTTGCAGCAATCATCGAATGTTCCCCTGCCAGTTACCCATGTTGGTACCACCAGGCAGCTATAAATCATCAGCAACAGTGACTAACCTGAAAGCTGGAAACAACCTTCCATATCCACACCTTCAGCTTTTCCAATATATTTATCAGCATCTAATTCCCTTTATTAATTATTTTTGCTTGACATGCGTGTAGTAATTTGTTTTCCTCAATGAACCAGACCTGATTAATTTTTTAAAATTAAACAATTACAATATGTTGTATATTAAATAGTGATCAGTGCTAAGAAGAAAAAATAGGAAGGGAAGAGTTATTTGACATGTCACAGGACTAGGAAACAATTTTAGATAGGACTACCTGGAAAAGCCTTTAGGCTTCATTGAGATGACAATGAGTCAAGATCTTAGTAACATGATGGGATGAGCCATCCAAATGCATAGAAGGCCCTTCCAAGCAGAAAAGGAGAAAGCGAGCACAAAGATCCATGCAGGAGCATGTGGCCTGTTTGAATAGCAAAAAGACTACTATGGCAAGTAGACTAAGAGTGGTAAGCAAAGAGAACAGAAAGACAATTAAGTTCCAAATCATAAAGAGCCTCAAAGGATGGAAGGACTTTGACTTTGACTCTGAATGAGATGGGAAGCTACTTCTGAAAGGAAAGCCAAGAATGACAGGATTTAACTTATGCAGGATCACTCTGGCTGCTAGTTTAGACTAGATTACAAAGTAGAAGCTATTGCTATAATCCATGATGGCTTGCACCAGAATAGTTGTTGAAGACATGGTGAATAGTGTCAAATTCTTTATTTGCTTTGAGTATAAAACCAAAAGGACTTACTGGTGAACCAGATATAAGGTGTAAGTGTTTCAAAAAGAGAGACAGGAACTTAGAGTTTTTGCCCTAAGCAACTGAAAAATGAAGCTGCTATTAACAGATATGCAGTACACTGTAGGAAGCCTTGGGAGGAAAGGGATAGATAGCAGCTCTTTTTAGACTAGTTCACTTTGAGATGCCAGTAAGACATGTGAATAGAGATATCAAGGAGGCAGTTGAACATGCTGATGTGAGGCTGAGAGGGAGATACGAGGCTAGAAATGTAAACTGAGAGTCAGTATACAGATGGAATTTAAAACCATAAAATTGGATAAGATCTCCTTAGGAATCTGTACAGACAGAAAAGAGGCCCAAGTTCAGGGCCCTGGAGTATTCCAATATTAAAGAATCAATATTTATAAACTGAATGAATAAATGAATCAATTTTTGATTTTCAGCTTGCAGAATTACTCTATATAAAAAGAAAAGAAGACACACAGAGTAAAAATAATAAGATGACAAACTAAAAAAGGAAGCAAGAAGACTAAAGGAAAGCTAAAAGTACAAGTGCCCTAAATTCCTCACCTGTGATAAGAGAGAGTTAAGAGACCGGCCAATAAAAAATCCTGGAGGGAGAAGATAGTTGAGGGCTTAAAGTATAAACACACTAATCTTGCTATTTTTCAAAGGTCAAAGTCAAAAAATGTTTAAATACTAATAAATCTGAGAATAGGGAAGTATTTTTTTTAAGTAAAAACAGTAATTAAAAATAAACTTAATGGCAGTAGACTCCAGGGAGTAGCAGGCTTGAGGAGAAGAAGGTAGTCTTCTCTGCCATTTCAAGTTTTTTAAAATGTGTATATTACTTCTGTATAAAAGACAAATAACTTTTTTGTAAAGAGTATATCACAAACCTAAAGACTAATTGCTCAAATCTGCCAAGCTAAAGCTAGGCTTGCATTCTACTTAAACATAATTACTAGTTGAATTCAAGTTTAAAGAAAACTATGTTCTTTCTTTTGTTCCTTTTGTTATCAGTACTCTAGACGCTGGGAACTGGTGCCTCACTGTCTACACTTAACCTAACAAAGTTCCTAGAAAAAGTCATTTTTATAAAAATTATTTTCTATTTTAGGCTTAAATTATTTCCATCACAGAGAAAAGGAAAGGAAGGAGCACCTACTAGGCAAGGTTAATGGCTTTAACATACGTCATTTAGTCATAACAACCTTATGATTTATGATACCACATTGAATGATGGCTGCCTCTGAAGGCACCAGTAAGTCATACATAATTAGTTTGTGGCTTCCTATCTCACAGGATGCCCCAGAAGTTTTTTGTCTTGTTAAATTCATAAATAACAAAAACAAAGATTCTCAAAAGCAAAAATGCTGATCTGTGAATATATACTTTTAAAGAATAACATTGTTTTTCTTATTACTGTAATGTAAAACATTCCCTTTTTATCACTGGGATTAAATTCAATAATCTTAATTTCACTCTGCCAATTGAACCAAAATAAAGAAAGAACAAAATCAGACTGCAAATAAGAACAACTTGGTTTAGCTAGTCTTAACTAATCTACAGTACAGTCATGGGCCACACACTGCAGAAGGACGTTTCTGTAAAGGACAGACTACATATACAATAGTGGTCCCATAAGATTATAATGGAGCTGAAAAATTCCAGTCCCCCAGTGTCGTCATAACTACCGTAACATGACAGGGCAACACATTATCTTTTCTATGCTCTGATATGTTTAGATACACTAATACTTATTATTGTGCTACAACTGCCTATAGTATTCAGTAGAGTAAGATGCTGTACAGATTTATAGCCTAGGAGCAATAGAGTATACCACGTAGCCTAGGTATGTGGGAGGATATATCATCTAGGTTTGTGTAAGTATACCGTGATGTTCACACGACAAAACTGCCTAGCAATGAGTTTCTCAAAACATACCCTTGTCATTTAAGAAGCGCATAACTACATTTACGGTACGTTAAATCCTGAAAGAAAATCTAAAACAATGAGAAAGTAATGATACAAACATGAGAGTTTCCAAATATTAAGCTAGCACCAACTTCCTATTCATAAGCACTTTGAAAAAAAGTCAAAGTGAATTGTTTCATTAAAGCAGTCTATCCAAATGGCTTTCATCAAAACTATTGCAAAATAGTATAGCACATATCCTTCCTAGAATATAATAATATTTTGTCACCTATGAATTATGTTAAGATTTTTTCCATTCTAATACTATTAATAACAGTAATAAAAATAGAAACGCGATAATAATCATGATAATGGAAGAATGGGAAGCAGGGAAAAAGCTGGAAACTGATGGACAAGGGGGGAGATGGATTAGGAGAGTGCAGCGCAAGTTATCCCACTGTGCACAACCTTAGGAAGATGGATGAGAAACACATGCAACCAAGGAGACAGAGGGAATAGACTGAACCAATTTCACCAACTATGAGGAAGAAGGGGAAATGGAATAGTAACTAACCTAAAGATATAATGTTGAAAAAAACCTAGATGGCTCTCCTTATCTAAATTACTCTGAAACACGTAGGTAAGTAGGTAGGTAGGTATTCCCCAAAACATTGCCTCCTCCCAAAAAACCTCATAAAAAAGCATCTTATTTCATAAACCTTAAATACACTATTGCACATATAGGTGTATCTATTTCAAACTCATTAGAATCTAACTTCCATTTATTTAATAATTCCCTAACATATTAAAGCCCGATAAATTATTTAAATTCTGAATTAGAAATATGTCCAAATACTTTTTGTATCTCCAGATTTGTCAAAAATATTTAAACAGATATATTGTTTTAGATAGATACATATGGATATACCAATCATCCATCCAAGTGACAGTAGTTATAATAAAAAGCACAAAGAAAAATGTACTAAAGATTTTCTTGATCTGTTGCTTTATAAATATGTACTACTCATATATAATATGGCCAAAACTATATTGTTAATACTTTGCCCGAAGGAAAATCAGAATATTAGCCTAAATTCAATGAAAAAAAAGGAAATCACTACTACCAAAATTCTCTCCAGGTACAAAATAAATTCTATTTTCCATCATCTCTGGACCAACCACTAGTATATATAATTCATAAAGTTTATGGTTTATAAATCTTAATACCTATTGTTGCTTCACCATCAGCTAGATGTTCCTTATGGGATTCAAAACACATTCAAATATTATTTACCTCTAGCTATATAGGAGGCATTGTTCTAGATTCTGAACATATAGAAAACAATTAAACATCATTCTTGTTCTCAAAGAACTTGGAGTATAGCAGAGAGAAAGTGAAATGAACTATTTCATAACTAGTATAATACAATGTAATGAGCCTCAATAATACTGTATGTACCAATATAACAAAGGTATGTACATGATGTTACGTACAACAGCACACAGGAATGTTAAATCCAGACTTCTGAGGGTGACAGAGTGAAGGTTTAAAAAAAAACTTGCAGAGCCTTTTACAGTAAATAAAAACAAATTAATTACCAAAAGTAGAATATATAATTAAAGCTGAGATTAATTAACACAGAACCTTTCATAAATCCTTGTAATCTAAAGTACTTTCTTAACTTATGCAGTGTATTTTGAACTTCAAGTTTATATTTTTTGAGATTCACTTATTTGGTTTTAAATTTAGCCACCAGTGAAACTAGTTTACATTATATCCCAATGGATGCTACAAAAGAATAAAGAGGGAAAAGAAGTAATTGCAAATAAATTACTACACAGTTTATAACTTTAAAAAACGAAATCTGTATTGAAAAGGAATAGATTAGAAAGGTAATTTCCTAGCAAGACTATTATATATATAAATCCCTGGACATTTTGCAGAGTTAGATACAGAGAAGAAAGTATTTACAAATGGTAGAACATAATTCACTTAAAATAATGTAAGTCTTCCTAAAGGTATCAAGCTAACCTGTAGAAAACTATACAAGATCCCTCTTACTATACATTCATATCTCCCCTCTAAAACCTCAAGAACAAAGTCATTCCAAAGTGAAATACAACGTTTTAAAAAGAAATAGCAAAATAGCACATAGATTCAATGACCAACCCAGTAATAACCAGACCCCAGCATCCAGTGTCTATGGTCTCTAAACATCATTTCTCATTAAAAGACATCAGGAGCATGGCACGGTGGCTCACGCCTGTAATCTTAGCACTCTAGGAGGCCGAAGCAGGAGGAATGCTTGACATTGGGAGTCTGAGACCAGCCTGAGCAAGAGTGAGACCCCACCTCTGCAAAAACTACAAAACTTAGCCAGGCATGGTGGCATGTGCCTATAGTCCCAGCTATTCAGGAAGCTGAGGCACGAGAGGATCACTTGAGGCCAGGAGTGTGAGGTTGCGGTGAGCTATGACGACCCCACTGCACTTCCGCCAGGGCAACAGAGTGAGACTCTGTCTCAAAAAAAAAAAAAAAAAAGACACCAGGGCTTCTTAGAGAAATGGCAAATATTAAACATAAATATTATCTGTTTATTAATATAGTCATTAATACATTTTAAGAATGGTAACATATCTCTTATACTTGTCTGTACAAAACAAATAGGCTATATTTGCTGAAATAGATAACAATGATGAATTTTGGATATATGGCTTCAAGAGCCTAAAAAAAAAATCAAAATGACATAGAAGGAGCCTATTTAATAAAAATCACCAGAAACAAGAATTGCAGTTTCCCTTCTTACCTACCTCCCACATAACCTCCTATAAAATATCTCTGAGACCAGAGACTATAACAACTTTGAACAAAAAGCTACAATATCCAAAATATATAACTTAATTGTTTTGAATAGCTTTGTTATAAAATTGCCTGGCATAAATGCTTTTAAGTGAATGAACTTGAAAATTACATACTGTTATCGCACTAGTTCTAAGGAAAAAAAAAAAAAAAGAACAGACAAGAGGAAATGGACTCCCTTTCTCAAGTGTAGTTTCTTCTTCTATACATCAAAATTGCTTCTAGTACAGACCTGCTCACACTGTATTTCTAAATATTGTTTATCCACCTGTCTTGTCCCTTAGATTAAAAGCTCCACGATGACAATCAATTTACACAAATTAATGAGGGCCTGATATGTGCCAAGCACTATACTACCTTCTGGAGAATCAAAGTCATAAAATACACATGGACCTTACATGAAGTCATAGGAAGCTTCTTATAGAAAGTAATGTTTCAGTTGAGACCTAAAGGATGAGTGGAAGTTAGCTAAATAAAGAATGGCAAGGAACACATTTCAAGCAGAGAACACAAATAAGTCGTAAAAAGGGAAGTCATTAATTTATTCTTCTATATTCCCAGTAGCACTACACACTGCATAGTAAGTATATTCCATTAATGATAATGAGATGATGGGGAAGGAGGTGTGAGAGGATGGAAGAATGAAAGAAAAAAAATTAAGTCAATGTAAAAACAGGCCTATTTTATTCAAGTTTGTGTATTTTGGATTTGACAATTCACATTTAAATATGCAATTAGGCCTTTTTAAAAAACAAAAAATAACCACTGATGAGGGTCCATTCAGTACCTCCATCCCTTAGTCAGAAAAGCAATTAGAACTGTCAAAATTTTGATCTCCTCTGCTCTAAAACAAGAAAGCTCTCAAAAGAACAATGTATTGGATAGAAAGAACAAGGTATTTCTATTACCTTACTTCTCTGCCATTTTCTTCCTAAAAGCATTTCTTATACTTTAAGAATCCAACAACAGGATCTAAATCTTTCTTATACCCACTAAATCAGCACTTAGCATAGTGTGAATAATAATATTCTGAACTGTTCATAACACACACCTTGGGTTTTTCACAGCAGTCCAAACTCAATTCCTAATTATACAAACATGTGACTGTAAAAGGGGTGTAAATAACAAGACTAATGTTTCTCCCTACTAAAACAAGTATATTAAAGCATTGTGTGTGGTGAGTACGTAGAGAAACTGGAACTCTTGTGCACTGTAGGTGGGAATGTAAAATGGTACAGCCACTGTGGAAAACAGTATGGTGGTTCCTCAAAAAATTAAAAATAGAATTACTGTATGATCCAGCAATTCCACTCTTGGGTTAAATACCAAAAGAACTAAAAGCAGGGTCTCGAAGAGATATCTGTAAACCCATGTTCACAGGAGCATTACTCACAATAACTAAAACACAGAAGCAACTCGTCAACAGATAAATGGATAAGCAAAGTATGGTGCATATATATGCAATGAAATATTATTCAGTCATAAAAAAGAAAATTCTGACATATGCTACCAATAAGGATGAACCCTGAAGACATTATGCTAAGTGAAATAAGCCAATCACAAAAAGATAAATACTGTATGATTCTACTTCTACAATGTACCTAGAATAGTCAAAACCATGGAGACAGGTGGGGCAGCTGGGGCAACCTGAGCCCATGGGCGCTCCCACCTAAAAAAAAAAAAAAAAATCGTAGAGACAGAAAGTATTATATAATGATGGTTGTCAGGGGCTGGGGGAGGGAAGAATGGGCAGTTATTGTTTAATGGGTATAGAGTTTCAATTTTACAAGATAAAGAGTGTTGGAGACAGAGGGTGCTGATGTTTGCACAACAATATGAACGTACTTAATATCACTGAACTTAAAAATGGTTAAGATGGCAAATTTTATATGTATTTCACCAAATAAAAAAAAATAGAAAAAATAGTAGTGTGAATTTTTTCTATTTAGAAATACCATAATTAGTTAGACAGAGTGTGGTGGCTTATGCCTGTAATTCTAGCACTCTGGGAGGCCGAGGCAGCCGGAGTTGGAGACCAGCCTGAGTTAGAGCGAGACCCCGCCTCCACTAAAAAAATAGAAAGAAATCAGCTGGACAACTAAAAATATATATATATAAAAAATTAGCCAGGCATGGTGGCGCATGCCAGTAGTCCCAGCTACTTGGGAGGCTGGGACAGTAGGATCGCTTGAGCCCAGGAGTTTGAGATTGCTGTGAGCTAGCCACGGCACTCTAGCCCAGGGAACAGAGTGAGACTCTGTTTCAAAATAAATAAATAAATAAAAATGGAAATACCATAATTAGAGATCAGATTTAAGACATACCAACTTGCCTCAAAGATGACAAACTGGTCTTGTTCCATTTAGAAAGAAATCAATTATGATAGCATTGTGATCAATTTCCATGATGTACTTGTTATTCACACTGAATCACTTAAACTTAATGATCTCTTGTCTCATTTGTGAGCAAATGAACTTGCCCTTCCTGCTACTAGGTTAAATCTTAAATCTTTCAAGCAAATTGGACCAGAAGGTCTGCCGATGAATTAAGTAGCACAAGAATTCAAAGATTTAAAGGAGAAAAAAGTACTTAAAATCCAACTATACTACCTGAAAAAAATGTGACATGGTGCTATGGTTTGAATGTGGTTTGTTCCCACTAAATCTCATGTTGAAATATGATCCCCAGTGTGGCAGTGTTGAGAGGTGGGGTGCAGTGGGAGATATTTGGGTCATGGAGGCAGATCCCTCATTAACAGCTTGGTGTTGCCACCATTTTTGAGGTAGTGAGTGAGTTCTCCCTCTGGCTAGATGGGATTAGCTACTGTGGGAATGAATTAATTTCCTCAAAAGTAGGTTGTTATATTAGTTCTGGTGAGAATGAATTAGTTCCCTCAAAAGCAGGTTGTTATAAAGTCAGGAAGACCCACTGGTTTGGTCCCTCTTCGCATGTACCCACTTCTCCTTTGACCTTCTCTACCATGTTTTGATGCAGCACCAAAGCCAAGCAGATGCTGGTGCCATGCTTCTTGTACAGCTTGCAGAACAGTGAGCTAAACAAACCTTTTTTCTTTATAAATTACACATCCTTTATAGCAACAAGGAAATGGACTAAGATGTATGACAGCTAGACGGACAAGGTCCTAAGCCAATAAATAGTATTTACAGCACTAACATACAGTGGGTTCCTATCTTGAGGTTCCAGTAAGAAATTCTGTTATTTCCACTGTGTCAATCTGTATTACCTGCCCAAAAATTAACCATAAACTTAATTTATATGTCTCCAGAGAAAACAAAATTTAAACGGGATGGGGAGGGAGAGCTTACTGTTTTGTTCTTCATTCTAAATGTCTAAAGTACCCCTCTCCCTTCAAACCAAAGCTGATGAAAGAGTAAGGACAGGAGTTCATCGAGAAGGTAGTGGCTCTCTATAGAATCAAGGGGAATATTTAGGGCCTTTAAACAGTAAGTATTTTATAAAAAGCTGATTCTTCACTGCTATGGACTGAATATTTGTGTCCTCCCCAAAATTCCTATGTTGAAACCCTAATCCCCAATGTGGTAGTATCTGAAGATAGGGACTTCAGGAAGCAAGTCATTTCATACCACCATACTGTTTCATCCCCATGAAATACCCATTCTCAAGGCATTCGCTTTTCCTGTCCTGATATAGCATGATGAAATATAAAAACCATTAGACTTGCCATCAGTAAATCTCATTTCAAGTCCACACCTCTACTGAGAACAAGCTACAGACTATTTTTACATCTCTTGACCTCAGTTTCCTCATAAGTAAAATTATGAGGCTAAAATGGCAATTACTGAGATTCTCTAAAACTCTAATATTATACTAACAGCCAGCAGTCTTACCTTTTGTCTAAATATTGCTGCATAAATAATCACTGCAAAGCAAAAGAATATAAGTTGTAAGGTACCACCTCAACTTTAAGATCCACATTAGGATTTGTCTTCAGAGTAATATATTAAGGGGGAAAAAATAACGTGAGGCAACTTACAATAAACACACGTACAAAAAAAATCATAAAGCACATTATATTAATAGTTTTCTAAGTTTCTTCAACTTCAGGTAAAACCGTTTTATCCTACATTATCAGCACAAATAGTCAAACTCTCAAAAGAAAAATCAGTTCCAGTAAGGAATCAAAGCAATATTTATATATCTTAAATATTTTATTACAACTGAAATATACACATACCTCCAATCTTTTGACTGAAAGACATTTTGCATTGAGTGTGGATTTGCCGATTAGAGTTGCACATCATCTTCCTTGCTTAAACCACAGCTATAATACCTGGTCTAAGACCTCTACTGTTAGTTCTTTAAAGTGAAGCAAACTTACCAACACGTGCAAAGCCATCAGATTAGAGAACTTTCCTAAATTTTTACAATTACTTTTCCTTTCTTTTCTAGTTACCTAATTATCCATACTAAGACAGTCCCAGCTGAATGTCTGAAGAAAGCAAGGGTTGCAATACAAAAGAATTCCGAACTTTGAGAACCCACATATTTTATTATGGGCAGCAAGCATGCCTGCCCTTTCCTCAGCAGGAAGACACTATCTCCAACTTCCATGGCTGTTCACTACACAAACATCCTTGAAAAGATAGTCTAGAACAAAGGGCAGTCAATGCTTCACTTGCAAGATAACACAGAAATGCAAGAGATGGATATAGAATTGTCTTTCAACAGTCTATTTATCCCTGTCTGCTTCACTGTATAACACCCTGTAACATTTCGTCTTGTACTACATAAGTATTTTTGTTAATAACAGAAGATCAGATTGGTGATTCACAGCTATTCCTAAGAGATTTCGCTTTTGCAAATGTTCGAGAATTAGTTATGATTAGCAGAATTTTTTTCTACCTACTTTTAAACAACTTGAAGAATCTTTTTATATATAAACCACATCTTGTCAAGTCCAGTCAATTACCGAATGCTGTTTCCACTAAAGTTAATCATCACCCAAAAGTTTCAAGAATTACTAAATGAATCGAGTGAGTACTGCAGAAAGGGTACATCTTAAAATAACATTGTCGCATCAACCCAGAATGCCACACAAGACAAGGAAGTGTAACAGAATCACTCCCAGCATGCACGCACAATGTGCAAGTCATTAAGCCACCTCAGCCAAGGAAGATCCCGTACTGACCTACAAAAGTATAGCAACTTTAAATTTCACCACTTTTTCTCTTCTCCCAAACTCTTCTCAAGCTATACCACAATCCTATGCCAGAACCAACAAAGTAAACCAAAGTCTAAAAGAGGGGTAGTATGGTCTATCTCTTTGAAAAAGCAGTATAAAGTTATTATACCATCTCTTCATTTCAGTCTTAGTTTTTTTACTATACCAAATGATTTCATCATTACGAAATTCAAATGTGAGAAACTTTAAGGATTCCAAGCTCTTTCTTGTTTTACTAAGGGTTTCTGCCTAGCAACAGAACAACACTTTTTTAAAGCATTAACTACAATTAGAAACTGCACTAGGATATTAAGGCACATACTATAAGGAACACAAGATAATGCTGAAACTTCTGCAAATGACATTTAAAAAGCTAAAATGAGAATCTCTGCTGCTTTTCTCCTCTTGGGAATCTGTTAACATTTCCTTTCAAAAACAAATCAGTTAGTAAGCAGATCTGTATTAATAGAAACCTAATAAAAGCTTAGAAGGTATGTCAGATTAAGAAACCCAGCTGCAACTATTTGAAGCCCTAAGACACGAAATAATTTACCATTTGTATTTGTCCCAGAATAGCAGTGTCATTCCAGCTTTGGATTATCTACTTACCCATATATAAAGAGAAAAAAGAAATTCTTATTTAAGCCACTTTTCCTTTGCCTCTCTGTTAAAACATCCAAACTAATATATCACTGAAAGCCTCTCTGTGAAGATAAGAACTGAAGAAGCAAAGAAGCTGGAGGGAGAAGGCTCAACCACAAAGGCCCAAGGTAAGAACCAGGCTTGTTCTCAAAAGCCAGATTGGGTAAAGCATAGAAAGAAAGGAAGAGAACTGTCCAAGATGAGGCTAGAGAGATAGTTGAGTAAAGACCATGGATTTTATTCACTGTGAAAGAGGAAGCCAATGAAGAGTCCGTGAAAGGCAGGGACATGATCCAATTTACACTCCAAGACATATTACTAATTGCTATAAATGCATTACCTCTTGTAGTCATTACACAACAACTCTATATGGCAAGTAAAATTTTTCACCATAGTCCCATTTTCAAAATGAGAACATTGAGGCTCAGGGAAGTGATGTAACTTGGTGATTGCTCATTCTGCACCATCCACATGAAACTCTGTGATATTTCTTCAACACGTCAAACAGATTTTCACAGAGTTTTTGCTCCTGCTGTTCTTTGCCTAAAATGCTCTTCCCCGTGGTTCACGCTTTTTCTAAGTTTCTTTGCTTAAATGCCACTTTACCAAACAGATGTTTCCTATTAACAGCAAAAAAGCAATCTGCTTCCTTCCACTCCTTAGTCTTCCTTTTACCTACTCTATTTTTCTCCACAGCCCTTACCACTTGACATATACATTTGTGTATCGTTTGTTTATATCCTAAAATATAATTTCAGCTCCATGATAAGTAGTTTGTTTTGTTCAGTGAAGTATTCTCAACACCTAAAACAGTGCCTAGCATGTAGCAGGTGCTCCTTAAACACTTAAGATTTGGGGACTGGCAGAAATAAGGAGTTAACCCTTAGTCATCAGGCAAGCAGGTTCTTTATGGTATAATAAAGCAACAAAGGCCATAAAAATGTAATTAACTTCCCCAAAGATATAATTAACAAAGGAATACTAGATTGTAGATCTTCCATTCCCAGAAACAATATAAGTTCTTACCAATAAACTCAACTACACATGATAAATTGCCATCACCATTACTTGCATGAAATTTTTTTAGTACTATCTATCCCACAACAGTTTAATTCCTAAAAAAATTAAGTTCTCAAAAATGATGTTATAAAAACAATGATTTCAGAGAGGAGAAGAAGCTAGAAAGTTTCAGATTCTCTACATAAAATGATTTTCCTCCAGGGATGTCAATAACAAAGGTCTTTTAGTCATTTTAGTATGTGGTTAGAAAATCTAATCATTACTGACCACCACCACCACCTGATTATATCTAGTTTTTACAGAAGAGTACCCGGCTTTCTTTCCTAGCATACCATCATGATTCTTAACAATGGAATTCTTATACTTTTCAAAATTACTTTATCACCTCTTATCACTCAATTATTATCACAAAGCAAGCACAAAGATAATCAAAGAAGTGTTACTTAAATGATATCATTCTCCTTTTCTTAGCTATCAAACAGATCAGCAATCTTGGTTTAACTTTCAATAATTCAATGGTTATAAAGTACTCCCTCCATCATTCAGGCTAGGTCCAACTCAGGTTATCCTTTAAGAAAAATTGCTTATACATTTCAGAAGGCAGCTCTTTTGCAAACCTACACAGATTTCAAGAAATGAAGAGTGAGGAGAGAGGAAAATATTAAGATAAGACATATCAAAGTAAAACAACATGGAAAGAGTATTGTGTCTATATACAAACATGAAACAATTAGAAGCCTTTAACAAGGGGGGAAATAACTGACTTGTTAATAGATCATGCAATGAAACTTAAAATCTAATTCAGTAGCCTTGAAGATATAGTAATTGTTTATGCCAGAAGAGTAATGGGTACTAGAATAACTGACCAGAAGGTAACACAAAAATTGACCTATACATACCCTAAAATGTTTCTTTTCTAAACAAAAATCTTTATTTTGGACTGTATCTAAAAGCACTATATTCGCTAAGAAGAGAAAAAAGGTGCTTATTAAACTGAAATAACATTCTAATTTCTCTAATATTCACCCCAATTAAACTAGGTGGTATCAGAAAAAGAAGAGCATTTAATGTATTTCAAAAAACACAATGTTTAGGGGGGAAATCAGTATAAATTACGTATTTTAGGTAAAACTATTTGATGTTGCTCAAAAATCACAAATTTAGATTCTTTCACTTTATATTTATTAACAATTACCTCTCTTCATCACACAATAATGAATCTAGGACAGAAGACAAATGTATTTATAAAATATGCATGGTGCTGAACTGAAATATCCATTAACATGAGAATAAAACTTCTCTAATCAGTACCTTTATTCTACAGCTATCCAAAATGAATTAGATAAAACATACCCTATCTATATCCGGTAGATAAGATCAACATACATACTCCAGACAACTTTTATACCCTAATCTTTAAAAAGTATATCTGAGAAACAGTATAAGCTTCAACAAAATCTTTTTCAGATTGAAAACCCAAATTAATGAAAGAGAATGTGTTAGACATCAAATTTTCCAGACATATTTTACTCAAAGTTTATCATTTCTCTCATTAATGGTATGCAATCTATTTGCTTCCAGAATCTTCAGTATCACCAGGCCTTCATCATATAAATATACAGTACAATAGCTTTATCACTTCAAAAGGCTACAATTTAAACAGTAAAATAAACAAAAATAGAATCACCACACGAAAAATAAAACAAGAGATCAGTATTTTCTCCCATTACAATATTCCTTTCCCCTCCGTTCACAAGTTATTGTTTATTTTTTAAAAATCAGAAAACTAAATAAAATGCTTAATCTTTTCTTACAGATTGTTTTTTCCTTAAAAATTGTCAATCCATGATCTAATTCACTGACAGAGAAGGGAAAAGTATTTTAGTTCATATTCTAGTCACCAAAACTGTAAGTCTGACTAATTAGATTCCTCTAAGTCATATTATCAAACAGTAAGACAGGGTGCAAGTATTAAATTTGTTACACTGAATGTTTTAAAAGATATAATTTTTTTTTTTTTTTTGAGACATAGTCTTGCTCTGTTGCCCGGGCTAGAATGCCATGGCATCAGGCTAGCTCATAGCAACCTCAAACTCCTGGGCTTAAGCAATTCTTCTGCCTCAGCCTCCCGAGTAGCTGGGACTACAGGCTTGCGCCACTATGTCCAGCTAATTTTTTCTATATATTTTTAGTTGTCCAGCTAATTTCTTTCTATTTTTAGTATAGACAGGGTCTCACTCTTGCTTAGGCTGGTCTTGAACTCCTGACCTTAAGCGATCCTCCCACCTCGGCCTCTCAGAGTGCTAGGATTACAGGCATGAGCCACCACGCCTGGCCTTAATTCTTTTAAGTAAAATTTATTAAATTAAGTGGCATATACCTTCATTAGTGATCTCGTTACCCATCAGATTTCAAGGGCTAGGGAATCCTGAGTTGATAGTACTGAATAAGTCCTTCTTTTAACTTGATTTCTAAGACAAGTCCTTCCAGTTTTTTTCTTCCTATTCTCTGGTCAATACTTCACAGTTGTCTGTCCTCCTTTGTACTATCCAATGAAGCTATGATGCTGCTTTCGCATATGTCATCTTCTGCCCTCTTAATCTACAGAGTGCCCCAAAAGTCTACATAGGGAAATGGGAAATTGTACCTAAATGTACCTTTGTTTACAAAATATTCATTACAAAATTTTATAAAATTTTTCCTTTATGGAGACTTTTGAGACACACTGTAGACATCGACCTATAGCTTCAACTGCCATCATAGGTTGATTATTCCAAATCCTATCTCTAGCCTCATATACCCATCTGCCTACTCAACAACTTTACTTTGAACATACCATTCAACTTGTTCAAAATGGAACTTTCATCTTTATCCTAAAGTGTGCTTCTTCATCTGTATTCTCTATAGCCTACTTAACTTCCTGGAATCTTACCACTTCTATTGCTACTTCCTTGGTTTAGGCCCACACCGTTTATAACTTGGCAAAACAAAGCAAACAAACAAAAAATGGCCTTGTGTGCTTTCGGTTTTGTACCATTCTATCATCTTTCAGAAGCATAAATCTGATGTCAGTCCTTTCTCAAAATTATTCAAAGGTTCTTCCTCACTTTGTTATTCCACAGTTATTCTGTTAAGCCCCTTCATTATCCGGCCCTTGTATACCTCCAGCCACTTTGTGTTACAGACTCCAGCCATGATGAACTATTTGAAGCCCTCTCTCACCTCCAGGGCTCAGCTCCTATCTATGCCATAAAAACCTTCCCCTACTCTTCATTTTCCTAATGCTTACCTGTTACTCGAGACTTTGCTCAAGTATCTCCTCTTCCAGGGAAAAGATGACCCCTGCCCCCCCTCCCCACCACAGCTCAGATAGATACTCCTTCACTATGTTCCTGCACTTAGCTCTATCCTAATGCTTACCACAAATCCTAAATTGTCTGGAATTTTTTTTTTCTATCTCCCCCATTATATTTTCAGTTTATCGCTTTCATTAAACTTTTTTGTAGCAACCTTGTAATTTCTACAAGCAAAACAGCATGTTAGCTTTTATTTTTTGAAACCTCAGAATCTTGTGTAATACCAGGCATACATCAGGCATTGAAAAAAAATCAAAAGAATAAAAGAAACAAAAAAAATTCTTAAAAGTAATTAAGTCCTTGGAATGCTGAACAGACATTTTATTTTTAAAGAAGTAATTAAGTCTATATAATTCAAATCACCTATTCAATTAAGGGTACAAACAAAAGACAGGGAGAAAGCAACTAAAGTATAAACCAGACCAGTCTTCATGGGCATTTAATAAATGCTACATGTACTACAATCACGGCAAATCTATAAAGGCTAAAAAGTTTGGGTTCAGCCAAAAAATAGTAAATACTGTAAGATTAAAGAAATGCTGTATCTACCTAGAAACTATAGTAGTAGTGGATTTTTGTTTTAACCTTTCCAGACTCACTTCCCCTTCCTCTGATAACATGCACCTTGATCTTCCATTGGGGAAAACATCCCTCCTCCAATGTATGCAATCTTGGTACTCCCCTCTCCCAGTGAAGGGTGGACAAAACAAAACAAGCCAAACAAATCAGTCACAGGCTCACTGAGAATTCTGAATCATAAGCAGAGCGATCACATGAATGAAAAACAATTACAAAAGATCTACTGCCCTAATAGAGGCTCCATAAAGATTGTCCACTGCTTCCTGTTCTCTGGATCCCTAGAGTTGCTCAAACGTCTATTCTTTATAAAACTTAGCTTTTTATCTTTTAAGAATATGAGCTCGTCATTCTAGTAAATAATTTAGCCAAAGCTTCCTATTGCTTGAACCAAAGTACTCTAAATGGATATTGATATTATTAATATTCCAGACATTTGTAACCAAAATAGACTATCTTTGATTAAGAAAACAATGAAAATTAATTTAAAAATATTTTTAAATGAATATACAAAAGTGAAATCAATGTCAGAGCTAGAACATTTTAAAACACCATATATGCTATCTTAAGAAAAAATATAATAGCATAATATTCATGTATGTGTTTCTTGCTAGATTTTTTAACATCATTAAATAAGTGCTATCATATAAACATCGTGGAAGATAAGGTTTTTTTTTCTTTAAAGACCCAGTTTGATTATAATCATAAGGAGAAAAAATTGTGTTTAATCAGAAATGTAATCTCTACCTCAATTTTAGTTTGGAGATGCTTATTATTCAAGGTGCTTCCTCTGGAGCTCCTGCTTCATTTCTTGTTACCAACTATCAAATGAAGGATTTGTGGTCAACTACCTGATTAGAACTAAGAGGAGAGACATTTCTAAAAATATCTATTTGAGCAGCTGACTGACATTTCCATTTGTCTAACTGATCTTATAATCCACTGCAGTCTTTATAAAGCAAACACAGGAGTGGACACAAACAAGTGATGACCAACCCTCCTAAGGCACTTGGCCACAATCAACCTATAATAACTTAAAAAGAAGCAGCTCAGGTGTTTCGAAAGGAGACTATTAACCTCACCTCTACCTCATTACCTGTTTTCTGAAATTCTAAGTTGTGTCAAGTGCAATGCTTAGAAATGTCTTTCAAAGGAGAAATGCGATTTCAGTAGGAAGAAAAAATACAACTGTATTTCTACTATAGGCCAGGACTTATTATTTGCCAGAACAAGTTAATTTAAATACATAATGAACACCCATCAACATTTGCAAAATGTGAGAAGTGAAGAAAAAGGATACAAAATAAGCAGAAGATAAAAGTGGAGGACCAAAAACAAAACACTCATAATCAATACATAATTGAATATATGTTACATTTACCTTTCCTTCAAATTCTTTTACTCTAAAATAAGGTGGTTTAAGAAAAAAAAAGAAAAACATCTGGGTGCTATTTTGAAACCAAGAATAGTATTCATTAATCTGAGATTTTTCTTTTTTTTTTTTTTTTTTTTTTTTTTTTAAATAGTGTGGCTATGTTGCTATGGCTAGTGTGCCGTGGCAAAAGCCTAGCAAAAAAAAACAAAAACACCTGGGTGCTATTTTGAAACCAAGAATAGTATAAATTAATCTGTTATTTTTCTTTTTTTTTTTTTTTTTTTTTGAGACAGAGTCTGGCTCTGTTGCTCTGGCTAGAGTGCCGTGGCATCAGCCTAGCTCACAACAACCTCAAACTCCTAGGCTCAAGGGATCCTCCTGCCTCAGCCTCCCGAGTAGCTGGGACTACAGGCATGCGCCACCATGCCCGGCTAATTTTTTCTATATATATATTTTTAGTTGTCCATCTAATTTCTTTCTATTTTTAGTATAGACGGGGTCTCGCTCTTGCTCAGGCTGGTCTCGAACTCCTGACCTTGAGCAATCCACCCGTCTCAGCCTCCCAGAGTGCTAGGTGAGATTTTTTTTTAACTTCCATTCACATGCAGTCAGAAACTAATTTAAATGAAATCTGTATCTAACATTTTTCTTCAATTCATCATGTTCTCACTAAGCACACACTATAGCTTTGCCAACTGCCATTAGAGTTCCTCAAATGTTCCTGCCTCAGGCAAGGATAGGATATTTCTGTAAAAGAGACAGGAGAAGGAGAAAAAGAAACATGATTTTAAATTAATTGAAAAGTGTTACAGTTTCATTTCCTGTCAAATATCAGATGTGGTTAAACACTGGGCTTGTAGTACACCCTTTTGCTGCTGCAACCCCAATTTACCAACCTACTCAAAAATCATATACCTATACCATTAGAACCCAAGAGTTGCTTACTACCAACAACAGGCTAAAGAAGACCAATTGCTGCCTAATTCCTTCTGACCAGATGAAAGCACTTTGCATCTTCCTTAATTCATACAATATGTGTCCTGGAAAACATCAAGCACAAAGTCCCTGGTGGTGGCAACATCTTTAAAAGCAGAAACTAACAAAAATAAATGAAAAACAAAAATCAACAACACATACATAAAACCATTAAGAGCGAGAGAGTAAATTATGCAAAGGTTTTTTTTCCTATTTTCAAAATAATGTTGGGTTGGAGGATTTACAGTACCTCCAAAACTTATAAAAACAGTCAAAAAAATGTAGTATTAGTATATCACATATATATCAGTGGAACAGAATAAGGTGTCCAGAAATGGACCCATAAACATTTGGTCAATTAATTTTCAACAAAAGTGCCAAGGAAACCCATTGAGAAAAGGAAAATATTCTCAATAAGAACTGGATATTCATTAAAAAAAAAAAAAACTTGGCTCTTACACTAAACACAAAATTAATTCAAAATGAATCACAGACCTAAATATAAAAGCCAACACTAAAACTTCAAGCATAAGAAGGGGAGAAAATCTTTACAACTTTGAGATAGATAAAAAATTCTTAGAAGACTAAAAATACAAACCATGAAGGAAAAATTGATATGCTGGATTTTATAAAAATTAAACTCTTCTCCTCTTCCAAAACAGAGTAAGAAAAAAAAAAATGCAAGCCACAGATTGGAAGAAAATATGCACAACACAAATATTAGACAAAAAACTAGGATTTGGACTACATAACCCTTAAAAGTCAATGAGAAAAAGAAAACACAATTTTTAAAATGGATAAAAGATTTAAACAATTTACACAAATAATAGATACAAACTGCTAATAAAGCCAAGAAAAGATGCTCAATACCACTGGTCATCAGTGAAATGCAAATGAAAAACCACAATGAGATATTACTATGCTAGAATAGCTAAAATTTTTTAAACTGACAATTTAAGTGTGATGAGATAGGAATAACTGGAACAACGTTCACACATCATTGATACGGATGCAAAATAGTACAATCACTCCTCGGCATTAACCCAAAAGAAATGGAAATATGCCCACTTCAAAGACTTACACATGGATTTCATAGCAGCTTCATTTATAATAACCAAACACCAGAAACAAGTCAAATGTTATCAACAGGTAAATGCATAAACAAATTATAGTATATTCAGTCATAGAGTAAAATACTATTCAAAAATAAAAAGGAACAATCTCAAAAATATGCTGAGGAAAAGCAGCAAACAAAAATACATACTCTATGATTCTCATTTGCATGAAATTTTAGAACAAATTCTAGACAAAACAATCTATAGTTACAGAACCCAAATCAGTTATCTGGGAGAGAATAAGGAAAGGGAGAGATTAAGTACAAAGGGCCACAGAGGAATCTGGTGGACTGATGGAAATGTTTTCTATCTAATTTGTGGTCATGGCTACAGATATATATTTGTCAAAAATGCATCAAATCACACACTTACAATGGGTGAATTTTATTCCGGTGTAAATTATACCAGAATAAAGTAGTTTAAGGGTTTTTTTGTGTGTTTTTTAAGTGCTATTGGTGGGCTGAGTGGTGGAAAGCAGGAAAGATTACAGAAATAAAGGCAGAATGACACTGTAAGAAGAGATAGTGTTTAGAAATTTTTAAAAGGTATAAATTCTAGCACAGCTAAAACAGAGTATAACTGAGGGAATTTATTTAATTTCATCTGTAAAATGGGAATAATTGAGAGGATAGCTGAGAAAAACAGATGGGATAGTTAATCTTAACACTACATGTATGCTGGTAAATCACAGCAACACAACTCTTATTAGTTGAATATGTGACTATCCATGTTAAGCGTTAAGGTAAACCAAAGAAAATAAGTAACGATTAGATGGACTAAATCATGAAAGAATTTCTAGAGGAAATAATTCTAGGTGTTGTTTTGAAAGGTGAAAAGGAAATGAATGAAAAGGAAGGACAGTACTGCAGGTGGAGGGATGAGTAATGTGCAGAAGAACGAGGTGGAAAGGTACAAGTCATGTGTATGAGACAGCAAAATTAGCGTGCCTATGGCAGCAAGTCCACATATGGGAGTAACAAAAAAAACAGGGTAATCTTCCCATCTGACGCACATATTCATTTAAATTTTACAGTAGGATCCAGAATTGCAACTTCATCCAGTGGATGCTATGATACATGATATATATATTCAATTGTTTAAAACAGGGAAAAAGAAAAGGTTCTATCTTTCTGTCAAAAAAATGTGAATGCTTACAATCATCAGCTTCAGTCTCTTGGAGGTTAGCCACAGTTCTTCCCCAAAGAAAATATATCAAAACATAATTATAGCTAAGCAACATATGGACTTCCTGTGCAGCTGTCATTGTGCTCCTGAAATTATGAAAGTCTTTACATTTATTAGAATCTCAATTCTGTAAGTGACTGGTATTTCGGAAAACAAAATATAAAAAATCTTCCCAGATAATTATTTAGCTATAAGAATTATCTCATGGCACACTACTTAAAAGTCATCAGAATGCTAAAATTGTACTTCAAGAGACCAATGTGACCAAGATCAGAATTCTTAGGCATTTATAATTTCAAAGCATTTTTACATTTATACACTTGAGAGCGTTTAATGGGTCAGGCGCAGTAGCTCACAATTGTAATCCTAGCACTCTGAGAGGCTGAGGCGGGAGGATTGCTTGAGGCCACGAGTTCAAGACCAGCCTGAGTAACAACATAGTGAGACTCCATCTCCACAAAAAATACAAAAATTAGATGGGCGTGGTGGTGTGTACCTGTAGTCCCAGGTACTAGGGAGGCTGAGACAGGAGTATTGCTTGAGCCCAGGAGTTAGAGATTGCAATGAGCTACGATGATGCCATTGCACTCTAGCCAGGGAAATGGAGCAAGATTTTGTCTCAAAAAAAAAAAAAGCGTTTAATGTAAGAATGTAAAGTTAGCATACTTAACAATGTTAAAACCAACTTAAATCTTTGTTAAGATTTTGCATATAGGACAGAGTTAATTTCTTTCTATATGATATACACAAAACAGAAAAGTGTTCAATGTCTCATTTCTGGGAAAAACAGCCAAGATGGCTAGTAATAACTTGAGCTAATTTAGTTCTTGGAATGGGGGAGATGTACAGAAATGTACAATGAAGGAAACAGAATGAGATTCACAATGAGAAATAAAATATTAAAGGGTAATAATACTGACCTTTGAACACAGTAGCAGTAATGGAGCCATGCTGAGGACAACAAAGCTACAGGATTATTAAGTCTCTTTACTGAGAAAGGATGTTATGCAGTGACAGTTAGCTAACAAGCAAGGTTTTATTTGCTCCATTTACATCAGAGCAATACTCAGAAGTCTTGGCTCAAAGTAGAGAATGTAGAGGCTAAAACATGACCTTATCTACTTTTGCTTTCTTAGACCTATATATTACATATCAATGTAGTTGCTGAAATATTTACAAACGCATAAAAAAATTTATTGATCTGTTATATTGTTCAGAATCATGATTTTCCTTTTTTTTCTTACTTTGAATTTTTTTATTGCAAAATATTAAGGGAGTACAAATTTTTTTTACATAAATACCTTTTCTAATGCTTAAGTCAAGGCTCTTAGTGTGCCCATCACCTGAATAGTGTTCACTGTACCCAATAAGTAGGTTTTTACCCCTCCCCAATGATATTCCTTTAAAATTTTCTTCTCCTGACAGTATTTTATCCTATAAAATATTTTTAAAGCATTTACTATACAGTCACTAAAAATACATACTTATTCCTATTTTAAGAAATATTAATTGGAAAAAAGTTCTTAATAATAAGATTAGCAATAAAATATCAGTTCAGACCTGCCACTAACTGTTTTTTGTTTCGTTTTTTGTTGAAAGGAGATTTTAGGAGTCCAATACTGCTAAATATTATTTTTAAAATGAGAAATTGTGAATTTTTTTTTTTTTTGAGACAGAGTCTCACTCTACTGCCCTGAGTAGAGTGCCATGGCGTCAGCCTAGCTCACAGCAACCTCAAACTCCTGGGCTCAAGCCTTCTGCCTCAGCCTCCCGAGTAGCTGGGACTACAGGCATGTGCCACCATGCTCGACTAATTTTTTCTATATATTTTTAGTTGTCCAGCTAATTTCTTTCTATTTTTAGTAGAGACGGGGTCTCGCTCTTGCTCAGGCTGGTCTCGAACTTCTGAGCTCAAATGACCCGCCCGCCTCGGCCTCCCAGAGTGCTAGGTGAATGAAATATTTTAAATCAAACACCTTCAAGAATGATTAAAGGGATGACAGGCAACACAAGAGTAATCTCTTTAGGTACAGTGCAGAGGCTATATCACCCTAGATAAACTTATTTTATTTGGAGGTAAGAAATTTGCCTGTGGCACATTTGCATTACTCAGATTAGAGCTCTGAGGAAAGGGTTCAAAATTTAAAGGAATAAGAAAGGAATGAGAAGCCATAAGAGCTGCTGTTAAATAAGTGGAGGGAAAAAAAAGTATCCTGAATCTCTTGCTTAGAATAAGAAGTATGTTTGGAACTGCCTTAGATCCATGCCACCCAATAGCTATATATATAGAAAAAAAAAAATACATACAAATACCAATTTAAAAAAAGTAAATTTAAATTAAAACTCTACCTGGGCAAACCACTGTTAAGAGTCATTAGTTTTCTCAATTAATCTTCTTTATACTTATTTGTCTCCTCCTTAATAAAATTCTATCAGGAAAAAACTAAGTAAATTTTTTTAAAAGTGTTTAAGTAAAAAGTCAAAAAGAACAGAGAAATTTAAAAATGGATAAAAATGACAAGAAAATATTAGAAAAATGAAAGATACTTAAGGGAGAAGATGACACGATTCCTTAAAGAATGCTGAGCAGGCCATAATTTCCATTTGTCTCACCTCCCATAAGGAGTCAACCAGTACAACCAAACGCAGATCCACCCACATCCCAACCACCCCCTCCAGACACCCCTGCCCCGGGGAAAAAAAAGTGGTCTGAATCACTTGAACCAATCAGCTTCAAGGAAGCTTTTATTTAAGGTCATTGTTATCTTAAAAGCAGCGGGTATGCCCACAAAGTACAATACTAAATAATAAGAAACCATCCTTTTGAACCTTGTTTCTAACATCCTTCCTGCCCACCACCACTGTGTTTTTAACAGGGCAAGAGCTTACTTAGCTCTTTCAGTGTTCGCAGCTAGATTAAGATCATCACTTTCCACATAAAATTCAAGAAAATGTCTGTCCTTTGAAATCGCAGCATTCCTAAACAGTATTTTAGAGCTATCGGGAAACTGCAAGTCAATACAATATAATCCTACTTCTGTTTTTAAAAAAATTATACATGTGTATGTACAAAAGAAGAGAGAGAGAGAAGTCTAGTATAACACCACCAAACTGCTAACGAGTGAGTGGGCTATTTCAGACATAAAGTATAGTGGCAACAGAAGCTAACTTTATGAGTTTCTGCAGTGTTGAATTTTATATTGAGCACATGTTGATGTATTATATATCATATATATAATAGCCATATTTGTCCTTTAAAAAAAAAAATTTAGACAAGCAAACATATTTCATCCATAAAAGAAAATGCATCCCAAAATGGCTTAAGTCTCTCTCTTTTCTCACACACACACACACACACACACACACACACACACACACACACACACGCATACACCCCTCCAAAGATAATACTTTATAATTGGGATTGATCCTGAAATTACATTAATTTGTCTTCACATTAAATGTGGTCTTCCCTTAAGAAGAGCATAACCTTAACATGTTAGAATTATTCTAACGGAGTAATTTAAAAAAGAAGTCTGAATTATAAAATCAATTTAAATATATTTTCCTTCAGATACATAATAGTAATAGCAAGTGAATTAATGTATTTGTAATGAATAAGTATCTGTAATTTAAAAATTATTTAGATGTAAATGCACACTGCTAAAGTAGTTTTAATCCTGTTAAAAACAGAACATTCCTGATCAGCTAAACATCGCCCCCACCCCTATTCCGCCCTAAGTTTAACTATGATTATCTTGTGACATTCCTTGAAAGCTGGTAAAGAAAATGGTAAACTTGAGCTCAGTCCTCTATGTAAACTATTAATTTCAGAATCAATAGGTACAACAATGAGATTTTATTACATAGTTCTCAACAGAATCTTACGCTGGTACTGCACCTCAAGGTTACTCACTTTTAATTCCCATAATTTTGGAATATTTAATATCTGTCCAAATAGCAAGGGACATCTTAAATGAGTAAATATTGTCTTCATTCTTTCTGTGCCAATTTCCTTCTCAACCCACTGACAGCTGGTGCCCTTCCCTGTAATTTCACTGCAACTACAAACACAAAGATCACTCATGGCTAAATTTAATGCTTGCTTTGCCACTCCCTCCTTCAAAGACTCTCCTGAACTTCTAGTCCTTCTATCGCTTTTACTAATCTTTTGATTCTTTTACTAGCTCTCTTCTTTGTCCTCAGGGTTTCATTTCTAGTGGAGCTGCTTCCCTTCCTCTCACTCTTTACCACCTTCATGCAGGTACTCTTTATTCATATCACCAGTCTAGAACTTTCTCCTGCATTCAAAAACCATATATCTAATGGCCTACAGCAGAGTTTCAGAAACTTTAGGATGCATAAGTATCATCTGGAGCAGCGGTCCCCAACCTTTTTGGCACCAGGGACTGGTTTCATGGAAGACAATTTTCCCACGGATGGAGGGCAGGAAGGTGGAGCTCTGTGGACCGGTCCCTAACAGGCCACGGAGGATCGGTACCAGTCAGCGGTCCTGGGGTTGGGGACCACAGATTTGGAGGGCTTGTTCCAAAACAGATTTCTGAGGCCAATCCCCAAAGTTTCTGATTCTGTAGGTCTGCAGTAGAGCCCAAGAATCTGCATTTCTAATAAATTCCCAGGTGACACATGGTTTAAGAACCATTGGCCTACAAGATTCCCCCCTTGGATCAGCCACTGGTACCTTAATTTCAACATGACCTATCTCCCAGAATCTACCCGCATCGCCCTCCAAACCATTCTTCACGCAGCATCCACAGAGATCATCCTAAACCTGGTCATTTCACTCCACTGTTTAAAATTCTCTATTTCCAAGGGATCTTAAGACAAAAATCAAAATTCTTAACATGCTCTCAGGAGCCACACATGATGCAGTCCCTGCCTCCAGTACTACATTGCTAGCCCTTTTTTTTTTTTTTTTTTTTAACACTCCAGTCACAGTGGACTTTTTCAGTTCCTAGCAAAGGTCAAGTTCCTTGCTGATCCAAGATCTTTAAACAAGACGTTCTGCCAGAAATATTCCTTTTTCCCTCAGCTTGTCACCTTCTTTGGCTCCCCTCCCCCACTAGGTCAGCAAATTCTTATATCACCCTATATTTCTTCCTCTGAGCACTTTTCACAATAGTGATTACATAGTGAATTGTGCAATTAGTGGTTTACTGTCTGTTCCCTCCGTCTCCCCCACACCTAAGCTCAAGGAGGTCAGAGAGCACATCTGTTCCAGCTCCTAATGAATTTTCAGCTCTTTGCATAGTGACTTATACTCAAATTTGGGAATTAATGGTCTTGTGACATTAAATTATTCTAGAACCTTAAAGGGAAAAAGTATTATTAAAAAGGTGCTAGAGGCATTTTTCAGTACCCTTTGTTACAAATGAGGACACTTCATTAAACTCCACCATCTGGGAGTTTAAATAAAGAAAAATAATACCTTCGAAAGATAAAATGAAATCTTTATATCACAAGTTCCTCTGCAAGAAGATATATATATTATTTTTTATTATCTGCACCAAGTATAGCACTAATATCCAAAAGCTATCAGTCATATATAATGCAGCCTATGATAATTTTTGCAAAAAATTTAACTTAGAATATAAGCCTGCATCAAAGAGTATACTCTGGGCCGGGAGCGGTGGCTCACGCCTGTAATCCTAGCACTCTGGGAGGCCGAGGGGGGCGGATCATTCTGAGCTCAGGAGTTCGAGACCAGCCTGAGCAAGAGCGAGATCCCGTCTCTACCAAAAATAGAAAGAAATTAATTGGACAACTAAAAATATATACAGAAAAAATTAGCTGGGCATGGTGGCTCATGCCTGTAGTCCCAGCTACTTGGGAGGCTGAGACAGTAGGATCGCTTGAGCCCAGGAGTTTGAGGTTGCTGTGAGCTAGGCTGATGCCACGGCACTCGCCCCAGGCAAGAGAGTGAGACTCTGTCTCAAAAAAAAAAAGAAAAAAGAAAAAAGGTGGGTAGATTAGTTTTGGCTGCATCACAAACAACATAAAATGAACCCCAGTGTCATAACACGGGCAAGCATGTACTTTTCACGCAGGAGTCTATGGATCCTCTAAGGCTCTTAAAGATGTGGGTCGGGTCCCGCTGCTTGCATCCCAGGCTACGGGGCCGTGGCCAGGCTGGGCACGTCCTTCTGGAGGCAGAGAGGCACAGGCACACCTGCAGCTCACTGCCACCCTGCACCAGGCGCTGGCCTCAACATGCCCGACTTCCACGGGCCAGGTAACACTCTTTCCATGGAAGTGGGGACAGAAGAGTAGCAGGTCACTATCTTCTCGTCCTCCCTGTTCCTACATCTGCTGACCCTGGAATTCATAGTGGTGAAAGCTATAGCCACAGAAATGGTCAACACACAGCTGCCAAAGGCTCGGGATGTCTAAATCCAAGCACGGGCTCTGCACGTGTGCCCAAGGCTCAGGCTTCACAAAGCCAGAAATAGGTTTTACATTCCTGTCCCGAAGGATCTGTTTCCATATATCTTTGTGATTTACAAAAATCTAATTGATTGACGTTTGGAAATGGATGCACATTTTCTGCTGCCCTACACAGTGTCGGGGGGAAGGGGTTTCATCTGGCTCTTGCGACGTCCATTTTCGCCCTGGGTTTGATTCTGTATTTCTTCTTTCCTTTACCCTCGTTCAGCCTACCAATTCCTAAACATCAGCGGTTTCCACAGTACTTGGAAAGGCTACAAGAACGACCTGGGAGATCTCCAAAAGGAGAAGCTCGGGGAAGCAGGGCCTTGAGTGGGGCCCCGCGTCGGGGCCTGGACCGGGAGCCTGAGCCCCCCGGAGCGGCCCCACATTCCTTCTCTCCCATACCCTGTCCGTGTCAGCGTAGAGAAAAGAGATTTTGAAAGAACCTTCAAGGCCCTGTTAGGAAAAGCTTAGAGAAGGGAGACTCCGGGGGGCGGCCTCGTGGGAGGGCCCAAATACCCGTGAAATGTCACATTCTGTTCATGCCCCCGAATGATCCAGCATCTGCTAACCCATGAAATTATTAGGCACGACAATCGCTTGTTCAGTTTTTCATATTACATTCTGCCACACCAAGCAGGAGATTTTAACATTCCTCTGGAGCCCTTGCCTGAATCAGTTCTCAAGCTAAACACTGGTTCCACTAAGGTTTTGTTAAGCACCAAGAAAGGATCTTACTTTAAAACTCAGTCTGGTGGCTTTCTTTAAAATAGACTATTTATTATTAATCCTTTGCTGTCCTCCCAGTCTTGATTCTATTTGCCATACAATTTAGGAGGACCAGCTGCCCTGGCTTCCCCAGGACTGAGGGGTTTCCTGGCGTGCAAGATTTTCATGCTGAAACTGGATGGTCCCAGGCCAGTGGGGAGAGTTAGTCACCCTAATACCAGATGGCCCTATCCAACGTTTCTGCTTTAACGTAGCCACCAAGTCAGAGAAGGAAGAAAATACTGCCTGGCTAAAAATCTGGGAGTTTACTAAAGTCAGCTCCTACACCACTGAACTCCCGCCTCCCCACCCCCGTTCATCTTGCAAAAATCAATCTAATATCTCCCTTGCTAATCGTGACTCCCAAAGTCAATATAATAGTTAACTTTAGGCTCCAGCAATGCCAGGAGAGATCCTGGTCTGAAGTCAAAGCTATAATCCAGAGTTTAAGTTAACATCTCTCAGGGAGGAAATCACCCATGGAAAAATACCATGGAAAAATCCATGACTTTGACCACACGGATACATTCATTATAGCAAGACCATAATTACAGCATTGCCCGTCAGGGTTTCCATTGTAAATGGGTCTCACTCTCAGTGGAACACAATTCTTTCCAGCTGGAGTAAACCATGGACAGGTTTTCAGCCCATTGGGGATTTTTTCTGATTTGTTTAGAAATTGGCAAAGCTGGGGGTGGGGGGAGGAAAGGGAAGAGGGGAAGATGAGATTGGGAACAAAATAAACAGTATGGATTTCTGTTCTCGGTGTGTCCTTTAAGCTGAAACTAAGAGAACACAAACAAAAAAACAAACACACAAGGCCCACTAAAGGATATCATTCAGGCCCTAAAATTTGGGATTGAAAGGTGACACTTGATCTTTAACTTACTTTAAAAGATGAAGCATTAGATAAAAGAAAAGGGATTTACTTTTTTCTTCTTCTTCTCCCTGAAGTTTGGCCAAACACTGGAGTGAGGAGCTTTGGGCTCATGGTGCATTTGAGGGAAGAACAAAGTGGGCCATGACACCTGGGTTCTCTTCCCAGCTCTCTTTCTAGCTCATTCTGTGCCCACAGATAACTGACTTAACCTCCCTGAGCCTCAGGTTCCTTTTCTGTAAAACGGGGACACTGCTCGCTGGTCTGGGGAGGTGGCGGAATTCTTGTGCGTACTCACCAAGGCCGTGGATGTGAACCGTCTCACCCAAGTGGTGGGATCCTTCCTTTTGTTTCTTTTCCGGTTCCTCGGGCTAAGCCTCCCACCTGCCCTCCAGAGAGGGTAGAATCCAGGAGTTGTCCTGCTCGGCAGGGGTCCACTGCTGCCTGGGACTAGGGACGAAGGGGGCACCTGCGCCCCTGTCCTGCCTCACCTGGCTCACCCCACGGCGAATGCTCGTGGCGTCCCGAGGGGTCCCAGCATGGTTACGCTGGTGGTTTACAGTGAGTGTTCCAAAGCCATGAAATCACTTAAGGACACCTTGCCCTCGTCTGGTGACCTTGTACCACCCAAAGGGGCAGATAAAGCTTCATCCACAGAGTCCGGGGCACTGGGACACAGACCCTTCCCAGGACTTAAAGAGACTCACAGGTGATCACTATTAGGACTGATGACAAAATGATGCTTAGGAAGCAGCTGATGCAGCTCCTACTCAAACAGAGCAGGAATTCCAGAAATTCCAGGCCCCTGTCTTCCCCTCTTACCCAAAGAATTTCTAGGAACACTGGAGAAAAGGTGACCAATTCTAGTTATTGATTTTTTGTTTGGTTGTTTTAAATGACAGCCACTGCAGAGTGAATGACGAAAGTTTACTAATCAGACGCAACTTTCCATTCTAAACGTCCTAAGAATTTGGAGGGGTGTGTGTGTGTGTCGCGCGCGCGCGCGCTTGTTCCCCCAGGAGGTAATGTGATAAATTAAGAGTTGGGTAGACAAAGGCTTGTGGTGAATTTTGTAAGGTTATAAAAACGTTCAGGAGTTTTAGTCATTTACTTTCATTACCTCTCAGTGCAAAGCTTAATCTGGCTTAGTTTTGACTTAGGTTTGAAATAAATGTTCAAGTGCCTTCTCCCTTTTAACTCACGGTACACGGAGCCGCGATGCTAAGTTGGGAAGAGCGGCTCTTGGCAGAGGTGAGCATCACACCGACACCTGTGGACTCTGCAATGAAGACGTTCCGCAGCGGGCTGGTGGAACAGGCGCAGGTGATGGAGTCGCGCCTCTTTCACATCCTACTGCTTTAAGGGCCAAAGCTGTTGCGACCTGCGGCTCCCAGCCGGGTGGAGCAAGGGACCCGCCGGTGACACTTGGAGCCGCCACCGGAGCAGGAAGCGCGCCTGCCCGCCGGGCGCCAGGGGGCGCTCTCGCGCTGCCGCAGCTCCTTTGCTCGCCGTTTCCGGTCCTGAGCCACGAACTTGGAGGTTGATTTTCAATCGGTTGTTTTCAGTCCAACACACAAACGCCCCCGGGGAGCGCACCAAGGGACTCGGGAAAAACACAGCACGTGCAGGACATTTGCATTTTCCCAGCACGCTGCGGGCCTGCTTGGCGCGGTGCGTTTCAGGGGTCGTGAAGATAACCGGGTGTTCCAGGGCGGTTGTCGTCCTCCGTGAAAAGGAACGTGACATCTTTCCATTTCCAGCAGTTCCCTTAAGTGTGAAGTCGGCACTGACGAAAATCCAGGAAGCTCAGCTTGCCCGGCCGTGGGACTGTCACGCACAGGCCCTCGTGGGGTGCAGTCAGCTGATGTCGACTGCGGGGACCCGTCGCTGTTGTCATTAAGAAGAAAGAGGTCATCTTCTGCACCTCTTCAGGGACAGAGAGTTCCGGAACGGGCCGCCAGGGCTGTGGTGTCCCACGTTCAGCTCTAGATTCCACAGACCTAGAATGATCTTTTCGGTTCTGTGGGGGAAAGTCTCAGACAGTGGCATGTTACAAAGCACTAAAAAGAAGTGAGCTCTCAAGCCACAAAAAGACAAGGAAGAAATTTAAATGCACGTTTCTAAGGGAAGGAAGCCAGTCTGAAAAGGCTACGTGCTGTGTGATTCCAACCGTGTGACGTTCTGGAAAAGCTGGCACTATGCAGACAGCAAAGGATCAGCGGTTTCCGGGCGTTGGAGGGAGGAAGGGAGGAAGGGGCTGAGCACAGAGGACTTTTAGGGCAGTGGGACGATTCCGTGTGGTCCTGTGACCGCAGATACAGGTCATCACACATGTGCCCAAACCCACAGACTGTGCAGCACCAAGAGTGGCCCCTAATGTAAATGACGGATAATGCCGCATCAATGCAGGCTCATCGATGGATCGATTGTAACAAAGGCGCCGCTCGGGTGGGGGTATTGGTAATGCGGGAGCTGGGCGTGGGGGCCGTGTCGTGGTATCACGTGCAGGCTCAAGCGAAGTAAAACCCGCAGAGCTTGCAGCCAAGCGTCTGACCCAGATGAAAAGCACAACGTGAGTGAAGGTACTTTTCCAGGTGCCAGGCACGTGGGGAGGTGAGACTCTGGGACTACATATCGATACACGTCTTTTCTCCAGGACGTTTGGAATCCCTCAAAAGCGCTCGCAAGACCCAGTCGGCAGCCTTATTCTGCCCTGTCCTCCCCAGGAGATGCCTGACCCAGACAGGGACAGGGACGAAACCGCGCTTCCCTTCTGCCGCTTCCTGGACTCCCAATCAGCTGATCAACCATTTGGGCAAGAACGGTCACACTTTCGTGGAGCAAATGTGAAACTCCCACGAGGTCCCTTGGGGTCAAAGGTAAACAAAAGGACCTTAGAACTTCCCTTAGAAAAATAAAACGTTCCAGTTCTTTTTTTTGGTTCAGAGAGTTCCTGACGTGCTTCTTCTTGTTTTTCTTCATATTTGGGGACAGCAGCAATGACACATGGCCTCCCCACAATTGTGGGGCGCTATCCAGCGGGCCATGATATATTTACTGAGAAATTTTTAATAAATAAACCACAGCCTTGAACCCATGTGCCCTTATAAACCAGCCAGTTCTCATGGGGAGAGTTCAGGAGTTTTTATGGAGCAATACTGTGTTCTCATGAGAATTTTATTAGAAATTAGAGACTTGAAATGCATCAAGCAGGAAATTTATGAGGTTACATGGGAACCATCCTTCCATTTTGTCATTCTGGGTTAATTTACTTCTTCGTAGTATGTTGATTTGCTTTGCAAATTTTAGTCGTGAACACTGTTCTGAATTTCTCAGCAAATTCAAGCCAGATCATTATTGATTTCTTGAACTTTTCACTTTCCCCCTTTATCCTTAAAATAAGGTAGACAATTATTGATAGTCTATAGAAGAAAGTGCCCAAATCTATGGGAAATACAGGTCGAAAAGTGTCCAAGCAGGTCTTTCCTAACATCAAGAAATAAACAAGCAGCTTAGTGAAAAACATTTTTATAGCCGCCGACAATTCTTTATGTCTCTAACTTTTCTACTTAATAGTTTCTCCAAATATTTTTTTTTTAATTGTGTTTTGCAAAGTACCCAGTTAAAATTTTACTCACCAAAAAAACCTGTTGTTTATCATCATGTAATCCAACTTGGAAGAAAGCCCAAACCCAGAATGCATGTTTATGCCGGTGAAGTGCAGAGGAAGTACTCCAAACAGGCCTGCTCTGGGCCCGCGCCAGCTCGTCATTAGCCGTCTGTGCTAATGGCGTGAGGAGCGACGCCAGGCCCGGGTGGCCTTGGCCCGCGTCGAGAACGCGAGTGAGCAGCACAGGAACCGGCCTCCTGCTAACCAGGTGACCCCGTGGCGACATTCGAGCGTGATTCCTGGGTAAAGTCCCCAAATTAGGTGATTTTTCTTAATCTCTAAATTTAATTCTCACGTTGTTCACTGTGTATTTTTCCAGCTGAATATTGGCTTTAGGGGTTCAGGGTTGCTGAGCTGCCACCGTGGCCTGGCTGGTTACCTTTAACCTTTTCTACCCATTGTCCAAAAGCTCCTAAGCATCTATTTTAGGAAAACTATTTGTAGCTAAACATCGCAAGGGGCTTCCTTGTTGCCAGCTTCACGCTCCTGGGAACGGGAGGACCATACCTGGTGTCCTGCCCAAGCTCGGCAATTCTTTGGACTAATGGAATGTGGTCATTCTTTCAAAGTGAAAATTGAGTAGTCATTGTCACCATCTACCCTGAGAGTTTCCTAGGTGCTGGGCTCTGCGCTACTTCGTATACTAGCACATTCACCACTCAAGACGACGCTGTAAAGTAGGTCCGATGGTTCTCCCCGTTTCACAGAGGAGAAGCGTGAGGCCCAGAGAGGTTAGGCAGCCTCTCCGTGACCACACAGTGGGGTAGCACTGCCCCACTCTGACGGGGCTGTTGACAGTGGGGGAGGCTGGGGGGGTATGGGAGATCTCTGCACCTTCCTCTCAATTTTGATGTGAGCCTAAAACTACTATTTTTAAAAGCATGTTAAAAAAAAAAAACCTAGAAAAACAAAAAAAGATGCCCTGGACTTAGAAATCCATCCCAGCGCCTCTGGAGCACAGCACGTTAAAACAGGATTGCACCAGCTTCACAGGCATGAAAACTAATCAACAGGATGAATCCTGCTCATCGGTGTGGAGCACACGTCCCACCCGTGGGGGAAGGTGTTGGTAACAAGGTGGGGAACAGCAAGGAAGGCTTCCTGGAGGAGGAGGAGGAGGCGCCACAGCAGGACTTGACGGCTTGAGGGCAAGTGTCTGGCTCCAGGCAGGACGAGGAGGTGATGCCAGGCGCCCGCGAGGGGCTCTCACTGGCTCGCGGTCTTCGCCCCGGGATTCTGCCTCTGGATCCATCCCCTCACTGGCCTCTTTTCCCCGAAAATTGTTAGCAAGTGGGTTCTCCTCCACCTCCAGGCAAGCCAGGCCTGGTGACAGGCCAAGGAAAATACCCACCAAATACAAACCAACTCACAGAACATGCCCAGAAAAACAGCACAGGAAACGCTCTGCCTCTCACAGGCGCCCCACCGAAGCAGCCTCCCCCGGCGAGGCCCCAGGTCCCAAGGGGCGCGCTTTGCTGTGCTACCACAGTGCCAGTCGAACAGTTCAGCCTCTGCTGGACGCCACGGCAGGTCCGCCAGCCTCCAGCCGGGACATTTCCAGCCGCCACACACAGGGAAAAGTCTCCCAGCCCTGGGAAGAACCTCGGTCCCCCGGGGCGAGCTCCAGAGGCAGGAAGGCGTGGGCAGCCCTGGAGCGGGGGCACCACAGCGTCCTGGGGGGAAAGCTCAAGTCCAGGAGACTCTGACTTAGCTCAGGGCTCCCTGGTGTCCAGATCCCAGCAGGGTGGGTGGCTCTAGTCCCGGGGGCTCAGGAGGCAAAGGGAACACACTCATCCTGGGTGGACTCACACCGCCGGCCAGTCCCAGGGGCCCTGCTACAACCCGAGCTGGACAGCTGTCCGCCAAGCCAAGTGGCCCTAACCCACTTTCCACTGTGCGACGGGTGTTTGTGTCTCCCCTGAATTCACTGTTGACTTCCTCCCCGCTGGCGTGGTGGTATCAGGGGGTGGGGCCTTGGGAGGTGACTAGGTTGAGGGTGGAGCCCTCATGAATGGGATAAAAGAGGAGAGAGCTGCGTCCCAGGTGAGGACACGGGGAAAAGTTGCCATCTAAGGATCTAAGGATCCAGGCACCAACTCCTCACCAGACGCTGACTCTGTCAGTGCCTTGGTCTTGGATTTCAGCCTCCAGAACTGAGAGAAAGAAATTTCTCTTGTTCATAAGCCACCAAGTCCATGGTCCTTTGTTATGCCAGCCCAAGGGGACGGACACCCACTGTCCCCTGCCTTTAAACAGTTGCCCTCCTTGGAGGCAAACATGTTGAATGTCTCCCAGGATGCACCCTTGTATTTCCACAGAGGGGAGCTGTGAAAATTCTCCAAGGCTGTGATTACGCCAGGGCCGAGGGGTCGGAGGGGCTGAGCAATCGTCCACTTTCTTCAAGGAAGAGCAACGACTCAGGCTACGCCAGCGCCATCGTCCTTGGATGACCAGGATGTCCCAGACTGTGATGAATCCCCTGGTCTCTGCCCTCCCTCACCGCAGAAGAGTGAGCGGAACGTGGGGCACACGGGTCAAAGTCGTTGGGATGCCCGAGCGTGCCCCACACAGAGAGCAGCTTTGTCCTTGAGTGAGGCGAAAACTTGGCTAGGGTCCAGCTAGACGGCCGAGTCCTCCGTGCCGAAAACCCACCATCTTCTCAAGTATGTTCCTGCTCCAAAAGGAACCGGCATCTGAGCACTTACAGTGTGGGTTGAAAATCTACTAACACACGAGCTCCTGGAGACCAGGGACCGCACCCGCCCTGCCCACTGTGTCCCGAGTGTGAGTGTGCGGCTCCAACAGGATGTGGCACACGGGGAGTCTATTCCCCAGAGCTCTGGAGCCCAAGATCAAGGCACCTGCCCGCTGGGTGTCTGCTGAGCGCTGTGTCCCTGCAGCAAAGGATGAAGGGCTGTAATCCCATTCACCAGGAAGGAGCCCTCACGGCCAACCCCCCGCCGAACGGCCCCACCTCCTAGCACCGTCACACTGGCAACACCTGCATTTCGGAGGGGACACGTTCGAACTGCAGCACCCCAAACTAATTCCACTGCAGATGCACCCTCTTGGTTCTAAGTGGGGTTCCTGATGCTTTGGGAAATGCTTGAGTCATCGCCCCGTAATCCCTACTGCGTTCCCACAGCATTTGCCCCCAGCACGGTCCTCTGCGCGTTCACGGAAGCCCCACCGTGCTGGCGAGATGGAGCCGTGGCAGGGGAACTCCCCCAAGGCCGGCGCCTCCTCTCAGACTCGCCCCGCCTCTCGCCCCTGCCGCCAGCCACAGGGGTTAGGGTGGGCTCGGGACAGACACTGACCTCCTTCTTGCCACACACAGCTCTCTGGGCCCCCTCCCGGCTACCCCATCCCAGGGCCACCAAAATGGCACTGCCAGCCGTGCCTCACATTGGGGGACAGCTAACCTCCTTGCCAATGATTCACCGGCTCCTGTCCTGTCTCTCTGACTCTCCTGTTCTGGCCAATTCCGCCCTGAGCCCAAGAGGCTTTCCCCTGCCCCCTGCCCCCTACCCCCTGTCCTCTGCCCCCTGCCCTCTGACTCCTCGCTCCCTGTGAGCTCTCCACCGACTGCAGGGGCTGACGACATCGCTCCTCCCCAGACCCCGGTCCCCTGCGGTTGGTGTTCCAGGCTCTGCCCTACATACCGGAAGCCAAGCCCTAGCAGTGGTTCCTTGCTCGCTCACTGCGACTCTGCAAACGAGGAAAGTGGTGTACACAGAAGGACTCACTGTTCCCTCAACACTGGGGGGAAGAGGAGAGGCAGAAAACATTTTTAAATGATTTCGTGTTCAATAGTTCGTTTGTTACACATGAATATTTTTATAATTTCCTTTAAACAGTATCTAGTTCTCCTTCTAGAAGGCAGATCCAGTAATCCTCATGGAATTCTTAGGCATCCTTCTAAAGTCTTGAGTTAAAGCGGGGGTCCCCACCATATGGTGAGGAGCATAATTATTTCGTTATACATTACAAGATAGTAATAATAGCAAGAAAGTGCACAATAAACATACTGCTTGAATCATCCTGAAACCATCGCCACCCCCGGGTCCGTGGGAAAATTGTCCTCCATGACAATGGTCCCTGGTGCCAAAAAGGTTGGGGACCACTGAGTTACAGGACCTCCGTTAGGTTTTGTGCCACACACTGAATGCAGCAGGATCTACTTGGCAATTAGGGTCAAGATGTTTGTATGCACCTGGTCAGTATTTCTTTTTTAAGTAAATACTCTTTTAATGAGGCTATTTCTGTCTGGATGTAGCACAACCACCAACTGCATATGCTTCGAGTGTCCTGCCTGCAGGAGCCCGTCAAAGAAATCTTTCTCTTTCTTTCCTTTCCCACGTATCCCCTTGTGCGAAAACATGAAAAGCAATGTTAGGGCGAGTTTACTGCATGCTAACAAGAGGTAACAATAACACCTGTGCGATAATGTCTAATGATGTCATTCAAAATACCATCTTTGTAACACTTCGCAATTTTCGAGATACTTTCTCATCACGCTTTTGCCATTTCACAGAAAGATACTATTTTCATTTGAAAATTTACGTAATATCTGTGACTGCAGGGCGGAAAACAAAAGGCATCGTTGAGCAGCAACCTCCAGGAGGAACACAGCAGTGTGAAGGGACGCAGGTGGTGGCCTGCAGCGGCCTGATGCTAACACACCTGTCTCGCAGGGAGCGCATAAGCCGTTCTGAGAGTTTACGTAAGTGCCCACCACGGTGTTTGGCGTATTAGACTCTCAATACATATTTGTTTCAAAAAAAACAAAAAAGAAAGAAATGAAATTGAAATACCGTAGCAGAACACGTCCTGTTCAATGCCAGCGTCTTGCCCTCTTTGGGTTGTCAGTTGCCCGAGGGCAAAACCCACCCTCTCCCGATCTCCACTTGCCACACTCACCGCGCGGCAGGTGCTGGGGTTCCAGCCGCCACCAGTCCTTACAGGGAGAGAAAGGCTCCCCTGTCTGGGTGGATCTTAGCTCCGACTTTCCCTCAGCCGCACACCTGCTGCAAAACCCAACTCGCACAACTGCGTGCAGCGCACCTGGCTGACGCACCCTCGGCCGGGCAGCCTCGAGAAGACTGGAGGTAAACGCTTGCTAACTCCCTCAAGGGATTTATATGTTCAGTCCTCTAACCAGCTGGTCTCACTCTCTGCACGTAGGTAGTCACCTGCAGGGCTTAGTTTTCCACCATGTCCCCAATTTGAAAGGCCTCCGTGGGGCCTGGGATCTTTGCCAAATATTGACACAAATGGGCCTTTGAGTCACTGTCACAAAACCGAACCACAAATTCCTCCTGCTGGAGGTCTGGGTGCTGGTGGAACACAGTGTGTTAGCTGGGACCACGGCGGACCGCAGGAAGAATGACATCAGCTGGAAAACTCTACAATGAGCTGTCACTGTGCCCAAGACACTCAGTTGGTGGGGGCGGTGAGGGGCGATTACTCCGAGCCTGATTGAACAGGAGGCGTCTGGAGGTGCTGCTGCAGCTGCGGGCACTCTCGCTCCTGGCGCCCCTGCCCGGCATCTCAATGTGCATCCTGTCTGCCCTGCACGGGCCCAGGCTGTCAGGCACGGCGTCCTGTGGGCTGCTCCCTTTGCAAAGTGTGTGGGAAGTTCTCTTGATTTGTCCTGGCCTGGAAAATGGAAAATTGGAAGAGCAAAAACACATCATGTGGGCCCTGTTTTGTGCCTGGGGAGGTGATACAAGGAGACGCTTCGCACGGTCGAGGTGGGGGCGGCTATTGGCTTAAAGCCCACGGAGAGTTCGTGAATCTCCTTGGAGGAAGGGGAGAGCAGATTAGAACAATCAAACCTCTCTGCCTCAGTTATGCATTTTTTCTTTTGTGGGGAGGCTAAATTATACAGGTGAGCACAACCCCCAGAATCAAACCGTGGCTGTCGTCGGTTGAGCCAGGCAGTGTGCTACGGATGTTACAGGCATCGTCTCAACCTGATCCTCACGTTGGTCTTACTACCTCATTTCACAGGTAACAGAACTGCTCTTTAGAAGACCGAGAGGTTCGCCCAACATCCCACGCTGCAGTCGGCAGGAGCAGGCCGGGGCCGGCTCTGTCCAACCGTTTCTTCCGGTTTCTTCCCCAGGTGTCTCCCCTGCAGACCCCACACTCCTCCTCCTTCCCCAGGCCACCTGTGCTTCCTGGCCTGTGCTCACCACGCTCTGCTCACTCAGGAATCAGCCCAGCCCAGGTCGCAGCACCTGCTGGCCACAGGTGCGCGCCTCACCTGTCGCCTCCAAAACACTGGCCGCCGGCTGTGCTTCTCCCGTAGAAGGAAAGAGAGTCTGTTAGGCAGACGGCGTCTCCAGGCCACGTTTCTGACACAGACTGCAGACTGGAAGACTGGAGAATCAGGATTTAAGACCAAGATCTGATCATCTGCATGTGAAAAATTAAAGGATCTTACACATTCTATAAAAGTGCTAGCAGAGGAATCTGTTCTCGTTATGGAGATCATTAGGGCCGTTCACAAATGTCCCAGTTGGCCTCTTGTTCTGGTCACATGGCATCAGTGCACTCCCCGTCGGCTTGGCCGTGGGACCTGCTTTGCCCAAGGCAATGTGAGAGCGAGGGACGCACCTGGCTTCTGGGGGGATTTTACTAAAAGCCGCTGCGGCTCCCCTGCGTTTCCTTTTCTGCCACGGCAACCGCGGGCGCGACCATTGCAATGGGGCTTCCGTAAGTCTGGGTCTCTGAGGGTTGCAATAAGCAAGGACACCTGGCTGACCCGGAGGGAACTGGTAGCCTGAGCAAGAAAGAAACTCTTTTTGTGTTGAGTCCTGAGATTTTTGGTGTGTCGCTGTTGGGTGTTACCACAGCATCACCGAGCCCACCTGAGTAGTGCTGCCACGGAGCCACTTTTGATTATAGTCAGAAAAGGTGGTCAGGAAGCAGGACCCCAGGGAGGGGTGGGAGGGGCCACAGGAGGGACAGAGGGGACACCACAAGAACGGAGAACAGCACCTTTTGCCACCCCAGGTGGCTCTCGGTGTAAAGATCCAAGGGCATCAGACCAGCTGAGGCGCTGAAGTGAAGAGCAGCGTCATTCATTCCTAATGACGCTCACTGTATTAACAGCGCCGGATGCAAAGCCTGTCAGGGGCCGTGTCTCCCTCAATTCTGTGTCAATTAACTGACAACACTAATCCAGTAAGGCTGGTGTCATATAAAAAGGGGCAAATCGGACACCAAGAGGCACAGGGTGACGACGCCAGCTGCAAGCCAAGGAGAGAGTTCTCGTAGCCCTCAGAGGATGCCAACCCTGCTGGCACCTGGATTCAGACTTCCAGCCTGTAGAGCTGGGAGACAGGACAGTCCTGCCGTATGAGCCACCCGGCCTGTGATACTCTGTGGTGGCAGCTTTCGCAAACTAATGCAGAGGAGGAAATCAAGGCCCGGAGAGGCAGGGGTTGGCCAGGGGCCTCGCAGCCAGCAGGCAGCGGGGCAGGGATCCCTGCTGGGCACCTAGAGCCAGCGGTGAGCTGGTGCTGTGCAGCTGGCTCTTCGGCAGGGCGTGGGGAGCCCGATTTGCAGCCTTTGCCAATTATCACGGTGTAAATGCTCCCACCGTGGTGATTTCAAGCCACCAACATGGCATCACGGACCAAGGAATGGGGAAGAAATGTTGGCTGTCAGCTCTCAAAAACTGCAGAGTGCCACCGCCTGAGATCCATCCAGTCTGGGTTTCTGGGTCGTTCCTCCCACACGCCACTGACAAACATGTCCATGTACGTGACGTGGCAGAGTTGGGATAAAACCTGGGAAGTTATTTTAAAACAAGAAGCACTTTGGCAGCACCAAGATTAGTAACACTGTGGCTTTGTGGAAGGTCTTTGATCTCGGTCAGCTTCTCCGATGCCATTTATTTCAAACAAGGGGGGTGGACGGTGACGAGTCCTGAGATAACTAAGACAACCTGCACCCCTTGCTTTAGGGGGCGCTAAACAAGGAACCACTGAACAGTTTCTGCTGTTGCTTGAAGTCTAGTC
This sequence comes from Avahi laniger, assembly GCA_963575035.1. Classification (NCBI taxonomy): domain Eukaryota; kingdom Metazoa; phylum Chordata; class Mammalia; order Primates; family Indriidae; genus Avahi; species Avahi laniger. Next base: position 71,513 of record CAUYSK010046094.1, read on the forward strand.
TCCCCTGGGAACGGCTTGTGCAGGGGTAAAAACCTGTTGAGGTCACTATTCTTAAAAAGTGACAGACACCCGAAGTTCCAGAGACTTTTCCGGAAGCCTCTAGGAAATAGACTACTTCTCTGGTACCCTCAGTAACAACGTTGCAGGGTGCTGACCTACTTTACCCAGTAAATAGGAAGAGTTCAACAAACAGTATATTTATAAAGGTTCTAAAAGTGTGTCCTTAGGGTTTCCGCAATCCCTGGCCATCTTGATGTGACTCATATGTTCAACCTTTTTTATCCCACATACTCAGATTCAGCTAATACATATACATCTATACATATTACATATATGTGTGATATAAACACCAAACATTGCACCAGAAAACTTCATATGCTTTGGTTTTATTCTTCCTTGTAATCCTGTTAGTTTTTATCACCTCATTTTACGTGCAAATACATGGAGACTGAAAAAGAAGAACTTTCTCAAGATCACACAGGTTGTAAACAGTTAGGATTTAAAACCGGATTCTCTGATTCTGACTCTGAACCACGCTGCCTGTGCAAAGGCTGGTTTCTGCGCATTCCCTGAGCCATAAGACTGGTTACATAGTGGGCTCTACGACGAGCTTGCAGTGGTGGGACTGGGAAAACTCCAGCTGTCCCAGACTGACGTCCGTGTTTTCAGTAGGGTCAACGCCTTTTGGTGACTGGGCTCCTGGGACATGAATTAGGAAATGCACCTGATTGTCATAAGCTGTGAAGGATCCCACAGCCGTGGTTTCCCCCACTGCATGGGGTTTTTCCGTGTGGAGTGAAAGCAGTCACGCAAACACAGGACCCGGAGGCCACCAGGAACTGTCCTCGCAGCATTGCGTCACAGACGGAAAATCAGTGCGCATCATTCTGTCCAGTCCCGGGAAGCAAGGCCATTCCACCCTGTCTCCAGAGAGCCCTGCCCATCGAGTGACGCCCAGCAGTTGTAAATTTCCTTTTGTTCACTGGCTTCCTTACATTTGGGGAGATTTCTTTTTGAATGGAAAACTGAGCCTGAAAAAGAAAAATAAAACAGTTCTTGTTTTTAGCCTAAAGATGACAGTTTCTTATTCACAGAAATATCTGCCTACTCAACATCGCTCCTCTGATTTCCTTGGATCTCTTTGAACACATTATATTGTCTTCAGATAACAATAACAAACTTATCACACACATTGTGTACCAAACATGAGGCACCTTTCGCTGGTTCCCCAACAACTCACGAGAAAACGGCTGTTAGCTCTCCCCGAAGGCTCAGAGAGGCTCAGCAGCAGCGGCAGGGACCCCAGGCTCCACTGCAGATGAGTCTGGCTCCAGAGACAGCTCACATGGACCCAGGACTCTCCCGTCCTCTGCCAGCCTTGTTCGACCCAGAAATGAACACGCTTTAACGGTAAAGCCCGAGGGTGGTGATCTATCACCTATAGTTCACACGTGGGATTACGTGCACGTGTGCACACATGGACCCCTAACCATGTTTCGATAACATTCCGCAATGCACTGCTTCCTGAGATTGTCCCCAAGCCTTGCTGTGTGCGTTCAGGGGCATTATTTCTCATTCTATGAAAGCAAAGGATGAGAAGAAGAGGCATCATTGTGGGATGTTTCCTCCACATCTCGTGGCTTCTGAAGTCCCCATAGACCACAGGACTCAAAGGACGGGGCCCCTGTGATCCCCTCTCTTGGCAGCTCCTAGAACCCATCCCCCTGCTTTGTGTTTGCAGCGAACCTCTGTCCTCTGGGGCCCAAAGAGAAAGCAGAACTATCTGCTTTTGCGCAGAGTGAAAACCAGCCCCTCCACCTCCTGTCAGCTCGACCTAAGCCGGTTGCCGCTGGGATATCCCTTTGAGAGAAGAAAGCCCCAAACCGCCCAAAAGGCAGTCGTTGTATTTTAACTGGAAGAGCTGGCCCCAAGTGACTGCCCGCGAGTCACGGCAGTGTGTGCTGGTAGCAACGTGAGGTCAGGGAAAGGCAGCACTGCGCCAAATGCCCTCGGTCACCCATCCGAGCCATCTCCCTCCCCAGAGGGCTCGCCCTGACATCCAGCCGCCGCCTGTGTCAGAACGACCTGGAAAGTACAAAAAGGCAAGTTTCTGGGCTCTCCCCAGATGACCTGACTTAGTCTCAGGAGGATGGACCCAGGAGACTTACGACCAGACCCTCAGGGACAGACTAGTCCTGTCCTCTGCCCCTGCCCTCCAAGGCGTCAGGACGGTAGCGGCCCCAGTGCTGGGAGCTGTGCTCCAACACACAGCGAAGCCGGTGCAAACAGTAGGTTCTGTCCAGCAGGCAGGAAAGAAACCAGGGGACAAGGGGAAGGGCACGAGTCACCGCTGAGTCAAAGCAGGACGCCACACTCACAGCTCCTCTTTCACAGCAGGCCCAGGAGAGGACTGAAGACCCTCGGCCGAGGGGCCCGGCTGCTTGGCAGCTGCAGGGTCTTCTCCACACACAGGATGCCAACTGCTCACGGTGTCTGTCGTGGCTTTTGTATTTCTGTTTTGTTTTTTTTTTTAAGACAGGGTCTTGCTCTGCTGTCCTGGCTGGAACTCAGTGGCACGATCATAGCTCACTGCAGCCTCCAACTCCTGGCCTCAAGCCATCCTCCCGCCTCGGCCTCCCAAAGTGCTGGGGTTACAGGCGTGAGCCACCAACCCCGTCCGGTTCTTTTGATCTTTGTATTTAAACTCATCGGATTAACAACCTGGACTAATACCTAGTTGTTCAAAAACTGAACTGGCCGCTCTCTGCTCACCACTAGATGGTGCCATGTCCCTGGTCCGTGAGCTCCACCCACTGAGAGGCGTGCCCCACTTTTGCTGGGAGGCAGTTTAGAGGAAAGACGCAGGAAGGGAAGTCAAATCTAGAAGAGAATTTCAAAAGGAACAAGGAAAAAAGGGCCAAATATAAGTGCACTAAATCTGGAAGCTAGCCTAGGAAAAAGTAGGGTGCCAAAATAATTAGTGGGTCACGGAAGCGGGGATGTTTTCGTTGAAAGCGATCACCAGCGCCGTGCCCCCCAAAAGGTGACAAGTGTGCACAGGACCCACGGCCCCAGCCGGAGCCCTTAGAGCCCAGGAAGCAGTGCCCCCTCAGTCCAGAGCAGGGCCAGGGTACTGGCCTGTGCCCTGAGGCCCCTCTCCAGGAGGAGTGGTTTTCAGTCCATCGGACGCCAGGCTGGTTTCTGTTTTCCTATCAGTGTGGCTGCGCCAGCCCCCGCAGGAAGCTGGAGCTGTTTACTGCCTCTGGGTGCGAAGAGGGCCTTTTCCCACTGGACAGGTCCAAAGACAGCAGCCCTGGTTCCAGCTCGGGGTGTTTACGAGCCTGGCTGTAAATCCTTTAATACCACAGGTGATTTCGTCCTTTGATGGGCAGAAAAGTGGCACCTTTTCAACTCGTCCTGTGGAAAGTGTCTTTCCGGGCACATCGCTGTGACATGTGACCCAGTGGGCTGGCCGGGACCGGAGGGCGGGCTGTGACTCCACATCCTCTGGGGCCGGTGTCCGCAGGATGCCAGCGGCCGGTGCAAACAGGAAGGTCTGGGAAGAAGGCAGAGCAGTAACGCGCCAGCTTCCCGGACATGTATTTTGATCACTTTTGAGAATGGTCTTTATCAAATAAAGATAGATGCTTCCCCTCACCCCTGAAATCCTGCGGTGAGAAGCTTGACCTATTGTTTGGGTTTTTTCCCCCTGCCTCTGAAGTGAAATGAACGGAAACAATAATACCTTAAGCTTAAATAACATAACCTCGGTGGCTTCGAGCCTGGGCCATGGTCGGCTGCATCCCGGCAGCTCATTAATCCACCTCGAGCCAAGGAAAACCCGCCCAGGAGCCCTGCTCCGACCCGGTGCTGGCTCAGAGACCGCCGGCTGCTCCCTCTGGAAACCCGCATCTGGCGGGGGAGGCTGGGCAGCTTCAACCACACGCGTTCGCTCCCGCGGTCCTGGAGGCTGCAGGCCCAGCGTCAGGTGGGGCAGAGCCCAGGGAGAGCTGCGTCCTGTGGTGTCCACTCACGGGACACAGAGAGGAAGCTCTGGAGTCTCCTCCCCTCCTGAGGGCGCTTAGGAATAACGTCACCACGGTCCCGTCCTCACAACCTCATCTAAACTAATCCCCTTCCAAGGACCCACCTCCAAGTACCATCAGCCTGCAAATTTGGAGGGGACACAAACAGTCCATAGCAAGCTGGTCACTGGGTTTCACAGTGACAGTTTTAAGGACGGGCTGATCAGCTCAGCTCATGGCAACAGAGCAGCCTTTGGGGGAGACAAACCCCGGAGTTGGGTTTTGAGAGATGAGCAGGAGTTTGCCAAGGGGGCCGTGCATTGCAGGCCGAGGGAAAGACCCGGCGGTGTCAATCCTCAGTTGTTCAGAGGGCAAAATACTGAACAAACGTATCTAATAAATCACTTACTCAAAAAGCGTCTAACTCAGCTGTTACAGGCGGCCCCAGAGAGCAGAGCCGCAGCATCTCCACGGCGATCGTTCTGCTGGGACGGACTCCCAGAGCTCCCCGTGCTTCCTTGGGCTGCTGTAACAAACACCACACCCTGGAAGGCTCAAAAACCAGAAATTTATTTCCTCGCAGTTCCGGAGGCTCCTGCCGAGGCCCCTGTCCTGGCTCGTCCGCAACTGTCTTCTCCCCAGGCTGAGCCCTCATCTCTTCTGCTTGCAAGGACACCAGCCGGATGGCGCCGAGCCCACCCATGTGAGCTCATTTTACCCAAATTACCTCTCTAAAGGCCCCGTCTCCAAATACAGCCACATTCTGAGGTACTGGGGGTTCCGGCTTCAGCATAAGAACTTTGTGGGGACACAATTTATCTCAACAGTTTTCACGATTTCACAACCACGCACAGGCACCCGGCACGAGGGAGTGTCTGGCGCGTGTTTTGTTCACTCAACAAAGGGTTTTTGTTTCTCCTGTGTGGCTTCGGCCCTAAGGGCAGAGGGCAGACTTGTTCGTGGACATGCAGAGACAGCAGGAGGATCTGCGGGTCAGGGTGGGCCCAGGACCTGGCAGCTGCGAGTGCCGCGGAGGGGACCGGCAGGAACAGCTCCTTCGGGGCCTGCCCGGCTGCCCCTCTCCTGGGCCGTGTCGAGCGCCCACGTGGAACGGGCCCCCCAGCGGACGCCGCTCGGCGCCTTCTCAGACACCCCCCAATTCCATGAGCAAGCCAGGCTCGTTGGAGCGGGGACCAGGAGGTTCAGGCCCCAAGTGGGGTGAACACGGATCTAATCACGGCTCACCCCAAATCGGCGCTTCGCCGCCGGCACCACCGGCCGCGAGCATCAGCAGAGCGACGTCTCTGTCCCGCGGGGCGAGCGTGTTGCAGAAACACGGAGGATGTGGGCGCCGCAGCCTGTCCTCGCTGGGTTTCGGGCTGCGTGTCCGAGCCACAGAGCCCTGAAGGAAGACACTTTGCACACTCAGAGAACGCTCAGAAAGCAGCGCGGGCGGCATCGAGAAGGGCTCTTGGTTGGGTCCCAGTCCCCGTGCCTTCCCCAGCGGCCCCCGTTCTCCTGGCTGGGCTGTCGCAGGTGCGTCGCACTAACCGCCGGGTGGCTCGAGACAGGCTTGAAGTCGCATTTAGTGTGAGAACCGAGGAAACTGCTGATCCCGCCTATTCGCTGGGCCTTTTCTCCTGTGTTGATGGTTCCGAAATAAAACACCGGTAGCTTCTCTTCCCCATAAGCCTCTAGGCTCCCCTGGGAATCAAGTCTCCAAGCTGGCTGTCCCCTGGGTGGGACCTCAAGGATGTGGGGCGACAACAACGTAAAGGTGACAGCTTGGGGTGGCCGTTCCCCGCCGGGCCAGCTGCGTCCGTCCCCGCTGGGCCTCCCCAGCCTCCGACCCCTGGTCCGCTGCCCTGCGCAACCACAGCGGCTGCGGGGGGCTCCCGGGGGGCCCCGAGGGGAGCGCTGCGCAGAGCTGGGCGGAGTTCTCAGCCTCTCCCACCTGCTGCCCAGGTAGAAGCCCGGAGCAGAGGTCCCGGCTCCAGCCACCATCCTGCCGGTCAGCGGCCGGGCGACCACAGAAGTAAACGGAATGAGGTCCCGGAAAATAGGTCTTTCTCCCCAAGCCTGGAAGGAGGTGACTCTCATTTTAAACCCCCTCCCGCACCCCCGCCGGCCGTCGGCTTCTCCAGCAAAAGCAGAACAGGCAGCTCCTCTCTTCCCGGGTTTTAAGAGTTCCTAGAGCGACGCCCAGGCTTTCACTACGAGGGCGGGAAAGCGTGTCCGCGGGGCACCCCCCGCGCCGGGCGTCGCCCTCATTCGATCCGCACCGTCACACCGCGTGGCCGT
>CAUYSK010046095.1:0-23720 GCA_963575035.1 Avahi laniger
AAAAAAAAAAAAACATCAAAAAACCATAAAGGAGAAGAGGAATAAATTTGACATTAAAATTTTCAAATTCTGTAAAACACCATACACAAAGTTAAAAGACACTCTACATAAAGTTGTACAGAAATAGAACTAAGTACATACACACAAACACATGTGAAACTGGTGAAAGGTGTAACAGACAAAATACTGGAATTCAATGTACATAAAAGAACTCTGCAAATCAATAGGAAAAAGCAAAACCAATAGAAAAATGGGCAAATTATATGAACAAGCAATTTATGAAAAAGGAAACCCAAGGAATCAATAAGCATAAAAAGATACTCAGCCTCACTAATAATCATTAATAATTAAAAGGAACATTCAAAGAACAACAAAGTATCATTTCACGCCTCTCAGACTATAGTACCTAGGGCTGCCAGAGATGTGCAGGAATTCCCATATTGCTGTCAAAAGTATAAAATTAGTTCACTTACTTTGGAGAATAATTGAAAATACAGTTTTTAAAGTTAACAATATGCATTGTCTTTGATCTAGCAGTTCCTTTTATAGGAATTTGCACTAGAGAAACTTACATGTATACCTAAAACCACTTCTTGGTGGATGTTAACCATAATACCACCTATAACCCCCAAGATGGATAAATAACCTTAATGCCATCATCAGGAAAATGGATTTTTAAAAATTATGGTAATAAATATTTACAAAGTGATATAATGTCTAGGATTTGCTTCAAAATGTGGGATGGCTGAGAGGTAGGCAGGACAGTGGCTGTGTACTATGAATTAATAATGACTGATCATTGCTCAGGATATGGAAGTACACTATACTATTATTCCTTTAATATATGTTCAGAATTTTCCATACTAAAATGTTTAAAATCATGGTATACTCACACAATAGGATCCTATAAAGCAATTAAAATAAATGAACCAGATTTACTTGTATCAATATAGATATATCTCAGTGTATGGAAATGAATAAATGCAAGCTGCAAGAGGTTATGTACTATATTTTGCATATAAAATTTTAAAGCTCATATAACCACATATCATTTACTGATATACAGATACATAATAATTAGGTATAAAAACATGGACAAAAAGATACACGACAACTTCAAGAGAGTAAGGAAGGGAAGGAAGAACATGACATCTTTCCTGTAACTTTCTATTTTTACTAGAAGACAAGTTTGAGCAAATACAGCAGATTGCTAATACATGCACAATCTGGGTGGTGATACAAGAGACACAATGTAAGTGAGCAATGTACAGAAGTTAATAAAGGTGCCAGAGTACAGGTGCCATTTGAGCTGAGTGTGGATGAATGGGTAAGAGTTTATCAACCCAAACAGAACATATGAAAAGAAATACTAACACAAGAAAAGATGGGACCTAAGAGGATTTCTTCCAGAAAACATTTCTATTCTACCCAAGAAAACAATCCACACAAAAGTCTCTCTGGTGTTGACCTCAAAGCACTCTCAAGACACAATCCTTTACCTGCAGACCATGAACCTGAGGTGACAAGAAGTAGTAATAAAGCAGTCACCTTTTTTGTTCACATGTAGTTGGTGTAAGGAAATTAAAAAAAAAAAAATTGAAAAGCAAGTATTTACCTTCACAACCCTCATAGCACCCAGAATGCTGAGAGCTCAGCAACCATTTGTGGATAAGAGAATGAATGCCCTTATGTTTGTTCATTCATTCATTCATTCAAGAAATACCAACTGGGCAGTAGTCTATGTTAGGCGCTGCTCAGGGAACTAGGGATACGTCAGAAAGAAATGGGTCCTGGACTCCAGGGAGGGGCACACAACACAGAAACAAAGAGTAGGGCTCCCTGGTAGTAGATAGGACAGAGTGGCAGGCAAGGAGGCCTCTTTGAAAAGGCAGGAGGGAAAGGACAAGCCAGTAGTGAAGCACTTGATGACAGCGTGGCAGGCAGAAGGCATGGGGTGGTCAGGAGAGTTGCTGCAGGTGTCTGAGGAATCTAAAGGCTGGGCTTTGGGCGGGAAATTAGGAGCTCCAAAATGAAACACAACAGTACTCATATCACTTCGACTCCTTCGAATTCAGTTGGCAGATACTGGTAGCTGGGATTCATGCTCCACCAAAAAAGACACAGACTAAGAAAAACTGGGAATAGGACTGTCCCATTACCTCCTCAGCCTGCCTTCCCTCTCAGTGACATTCTCACCCAAGCTAGCCCACAAAGGTGCCTTGTGGAGGTGACTTTGTGGAAGAAATGTTCCTGCACTCTGATTGGCAGACAGAAAGCAGAAGAAGGGCAAGGCCAATTCCTGGGCAATAATACAGACTCAGCAGAACTCTTCCAAAAACGGTCCTGGAGGGTAGAGCTGACCCAGGGTGAGCATCTGGAGGCCCTTGGAGCTCACAGGGTAGGGCAGACATGCAGGCAGCTGGGGCTGGAACTCACCTCAGCCACTAACCAGCACCAGGGCCTGAAGCCAGATAGGTCTCCTTGCCAAATCCCAACATCCTCAATATAATTGCCTTGCAAACTGTCAAGGTCTACATATACATGAGCTCTGTACCTATGCCCAGTCTCCTTCAACCTGTATTTATTAAGTACCTACTATATGTCAGACATTGGGCTAGGTCCAGGAGTGAACAAAACTAACAAAAACCTCTACTCTCTTGGAAATTACATTTCAGTGGAGGAGAGACACATAGTAAGATAAATGAGAAAATTACTATACATGGCACGTGAGAAGGTAAGAGCTGGGGCAACACATAGGGCAGAGGAGAAAGATCGGAGTACTGGGGAGAGGGGTGCAGGGGTGAAAGAGGGTATGCCCACTGAAAAGGAGGTGCAGAGCAGGGGATGGCAAACTTTCTCTCAAATGTCCACAGAGAGTAAATATTTTAGGCTTTTCAGGCCATATAGACTCTATCAGTTACTTGATTCTGCCACTGTATTGAAAAGCAGCCACAGTAAAATGTAAATGAATGGGCGTAGCTATGTTCCAACAGAACTTTAGGAATCCACATTACAGGCTGAGTTGGACACTCCTCTTGGTACATCCAGGACACTTGGTGTTCTGTAACTTGTCTGCGTGTTGCTTGACCTCCCACTGAACAGCAAGGTCTGGGGGCAGGGTTTGCGCTGCTTATTCCTAGTAAGCCCAAGGAGCGACCACCAATCACAGCTGGCAAGTGTCAGGAAGCCTATCTTTGCTCACTAATCATTTACTGACTGAATGATTGTGATCGGTATGGACTGGGCAACTAATACCTGGCATAATAAGTGGTGCTTGGCAAACAGGGCTCAACAGAAAGTGGTAGTGATGACGGTGGTTATTACTTCTAAAATTACTATTACAGGGCTTAGCCCTGTGCCTGACTAGTGACAGACTCTGTAATGATGAGTGGATCTAAAACCACCTGTTATTCAAGGACGGGCCCAGAATACCCTGAGTCTCAGCTGCATCCAAGTTCAGACTTTCTGGCAAGTTTCAGTAGTCACATAAATAAAGTCAGTCAAAGAAGCACAGTGGGTCCCATTTCAGGGGAAGTCTGAGCAAGCCCAAGGGTGCCAGCACAGCCCTGTTCCTCCTCACACCCCACCTCCCTTCCCAGCCCCACACTGGCCACTCACAGCATGGCAGGAAGCACTCACATAGAATCGCAGTAGAGCCCCGTCTGAATTGCAGCACCAGGACCTCCTGCCCAAATACTCATGGGCTATGTTGAGCAGCATGAGGGAGGACGGAAGCATGGGCGTCTCCGACATCCCTGAGGAAGACCCAGACCAACAGACGCAGAGTTAGTGTGGGAACATGTGTACCTGCAGGTGGGCTTCGGGGTTCAGTCTCTTCTTTTTGTTGGTGTTTTTTGTTTGTTTTTTTTTTTTCTTTTTTTTTTATTTCAGCATAATATGAGGGTACAGATGTTTAGGTTACGTGTGTTGCCCTTGCCCCTGTTTGTTTGTTTTTTTTGGAGACAGGATCTTGCTTGTTGCTCAGGCTGGAGTGCAGTGGTGCAATCATAGCTCACTGCAGCCCCAAACTCCTGGGCTCAAGCAATCGTCCTGCCTCATCCTCTCAAGTAGCTAGGTCTACAGGCACACACTACCATACTCAGTTAATTTTTTTTTATTTTTTATAGAGACGAGGTCTCACTATATTGCTCAGTCTGGTCTGGAACTCCTGGCCCCAAGCAATCCTCCTGCCTTGGCCTCCCAAAGTGCTAGGATTATAGGCACGAGCCACCATGCCCAGCCTCTTTTGGGGGCTTTTCTGTCTTTATCAAGGTGGCCGCAGATTTTTCATCCTTTTTTATCTTTTTGTCTTTTTAAATAAGTAGTGACTTGATTGGCTTTACTAAAGCAATACATGCTTATCAAAAATAATCCAAACCACACAGGAAAACAAAGAAGGAACACTTCACCCACCAAAACACCAGCCCCCAGAGAACCAGTGCTGACATCTGGTGAACATCACTAGAAGTATCCTCTGTGCATATGTGAGGCATTTTGAAAGAGAAAAATAATTTATAAGAACGGAACCCAAACTATGCATACCATTTCTTAACTTAAAAATTCTTGTATTTAGGTCTACCTGAATATTACAGAAGAAAAAAAACAGAAGAAAAAAGAATTACTACTGAACTTCAGTTAAATGTATGTTCGCTATTACTGGTTCCTTAAAGATCCCTTGGTATTTTGGAAACTCTGGGATATAACCCATTAGTGACTTATAACAAGCACTTTGAGAGAGGATTAGGACAGAACACATCACAACAGAAAATACTAGAAGGTATCACACCCAGTAGAAATAAGTTTCTTTAATAAAATTTATTTTGTGCTTTTTACTATTGGTCAGTCCCAGTCAAAAAGTAATGATAAGCACTGGTTTTTTTCTTTTTTAAAAAAAAAAAGTCAGAAAATCATTAAGAAGTTCAAGCCACTCCAGTTTTTATGGGTCTTTTAGTTTCCATTTTCAAGGGCATCAAATGACTCTCCGTTGTAAAAAATGAGTGATTAGCTTTGTAATACTTCCTGTTTTCTCTCTACCTCTCAATTTTGTTGCATATATTATTTGTAGAAATTCAAGATTCATAACATTTCTGGTCTTCTCTGCAACCATAATTAGCCCAGCTGCTTTCAATTCCAATTTTAAATGGTTAAGTGCTCATCACAAATCCTTTCCCATGACTTCCATTCTGACTCACATTGGTTTACTGGCTTCATCCTCCAGAAGTGTATTTAAGAAGCGCTCACTGGAGCTGGAGTCTCATTTGTAAATGTCTGTTACCTCTGTAATTACAAACAACTTGGCTGGATGTCTTAGGTCATGGTTTCTTTCCTTGAGAACAGGGTAGACTTATAGACATCATCCCAACTACACTGAATGCTGCTACAGAGAGACTTGAAATGAGTCTCATTTTTTGTTCCATGGAGAAAGACAAATTGCTTTTTCAGTTTAGAAACCTAAATAATCTTTATCCTTAAAATAGATCCCTTTTTTTTTTTTTTAAAGACAGAATCTCACTCTGTTGCCGGGGCTAGAGTGTTGTGGCATCAGCCTACCTCACAGCAACCTCAAACTCCTGGGCTCCAGTGATCCTCCTGCCTTGGCCTCCCAAGTAGCTGAGACTACAGGCACACACCACTGCGCTCAGCTAATTTTTCGAGGTTTTGTAGAGATGGGGTCTCCCTCTTGTTTAGGCTAGTCTCTTAACTCCTAAACCCAAGCATTCCTCCCACCTTGCCTCCAAGAGTGCTGGGATTACAGGCATGAGCCACTGCACCCAGCCTTAAAGTAGATTCTTAAAAAGAATGTGCTGGATATAGATTGCAATATATCAATTTTTCTTGATATATACTGTACTTTTTGAATCTACAGATTTGGTTTTTACTGCAGTTCAGAGAAAGTGTCCTATATTTGATATTGGGTTGGATGCTGCTCCTGCTCCATTGCTGGAGTCTTTCCATCGGGGCACCACTTATCCACTTATCCTTACACTGCACCATCTTTGACCTCCACATCTACCATCTTCTCTCCAGTGCGCTTAGCTTCTTTTTTTTTTTTTTGAGACAGAGTCCCACTGTGTTGCCCGGGCTAGAGTGTCGTGGCGTCAGCCTAGCTCACAGTAACCTCAAACTCCTGGGCTCAAGCAATCCTTCTGCCTCAGCCTCCCAAGTAGCTGGGACTACAGGCATGCGCCACCATGCCCGGCTAATTTTTTCTATATATTTTTAGTTGTCCAATTAATTTCTTTCTATTTTTAGTAGAGCCGGGGTCTCGCTCTTGCTCAGGCTGATCTCGAACTCTTGAGCTCAAACAATCTGCCCGCCTCGGCCTCCCAGAGTGCTAGGATTACAGGCATGAGCCACCGCGCCCGGCCAGTGTGCAGTTATTTAACTACAATTGTGCAGAGTGCTGTGAAGGAAGAGAGTGTGAGTAGTATGCATTTAATAGGGGTAATATTAGTCTGTAATATTACCAAAAGTTACTCAAAAAAGTCATATTTATTCTAATTTCTGTGAAGAGTAGCCAGCAAGAAGATGGGCACAAAATGAGTGTGAAAAGCCAGAAATCGGAAAAACCTCTGTTTGTGTGATGTTTTTTGTAGCTGGGGAGAGATAGGGTGTGAGTTGTCCAACTGGAGAGATGCATAGGAGTATTGAACAGGGGAGACCAATCACATTTTCCCCCATAACATTGTATTAATGGTCCCTTAACTTTAACTTCCTCCTTAACTTTATGTTAATGATGATATCATGGAAATTGGGTACTATGAATCATTCTTTTTGATTGTATAAATTATCGTACTCAGCAGTTTGATTCTCTATAGCAGATGTTATAAAACTTTTCTTTTTTTCACAAACCTCCAAGCCTGCCTTCTTTTTTAGCTTGTGTTAAGCTTTGCTGACCAAGAAGAAGGTCTGACATGAAACGAATTCCCTGAAATTTTCTCTTCCACATTTTCACAATACCCTCATTCAGCTTTATACTTTCCACTTCCTGTCTTTTCTTTGGGATCAGTATACTGCTTCCATTCCGTGGTTTAACTCTTTGACATATGCTCATCTTCTGTTATCTTAGTTTCTTAAAGAGTATAAGGACTAATAAATGCATTTTCATTGTCCAGAATTAGCCTAGTTTTTTAGATTACTGCATATAATCCCCTTTTAAGGGAAGATTAAAACATCAAATAAATCTCAGATTGCCTTAAACTATCCTCCTCTTGATTATCCATCCCTCCTCGTTACCCCAAACTTCTAGGACTTTTAAAAAATACTTTCTTAGCTGGGTGTGCTGTCATGTGCCTGTAGTCTCAGCTACTTGGAAGGCTGTGTCAGGAGGATCACTTGAGCCCAGGAATTCGAGGCTGCAGTGAGTGATGATTGTGGCACTGCACCCTAGCCTGGGCAACAGAATGAGACCCCATCTCATATAAAGTTGTCATATTTGCCTTGTAAAAATGTTGTTTTGCCTGCTGTATGGAGACCAGGGAGCAAGATTAAATATGGAGAGAGATAGGTTATGATTGTCAGTACTTCCGTTGAGAAATAAATTATGGAGGTTGTGTCTACAATGGTGAAAGTGGAGATAGAGAATAGTGGCCAGGCTAGAAAACTATTAAGGAGGTAAGACTGATAGGAATTAGTGAATGATGGAGTGCAGTGAATAAAGAGGAAGGTATTATCAAGGATAACTCTTGGGTTTTTGTGGGGAGCAACTGAGATAATAGCAATAGTAGTGCCATTTTCTTAGAAAAGAAGCAGACTGAGGTAGATCAGAGATGACTGATTTGGTTTTGGATATGATGGGATTATGATACCTTTGTAAAAATCTGCATTTACATGTCAACTGAATATTTGAGTGGAGTGGTAAAGAGCTCAGAGAAGATCTGAGCTGGTGAAACAAAATTACAAGTGTAGGGATGGTATTGGAAGATGTGCATTTAGAAGAATTCACTTTAATGCATGGAGTCCTAGACCTAGGACCAAATCCATAGGTTTGGTAGAGGAAGTTAAGCCTACACAGTAGACTGAGAAGGAGCAGCCAGAACAATAGGGAAACCTTGAAGCCAAAGAAAGGCATTAGTTTAAGGAGCAGAGGGGGTCGTCAGGCATAAATGTTAAGATGAGGGCCAAACTATGTTGGATTTAGAGATGTGGGAGATCATTAATGACCCTGGTAAGAACTGTTCCACTGGTTTGATAGAAGCAGACGTCAGATTGGATTTGGTGGGAGAAAGGAGTGTGAGAGGTAAGGAAATAGAGACAGGAAGTTGAGATAAATCTTATAATAAAATTGGCTGTGAAAGAAGAGAGTGATACCTGGAGAGGGACATTTGAGGTTGAGGTGGTAGGTAGAAGGATTATTTTTAAAATGAATGGTCCATTTGAGTGTAAGGTTGATGAGAGCCAAGGAATAATCAGTAATATAAGGTTCTGGGGAAAAGAGAGGGGCATGAGCTCTAATACTCACATGGGTGGGTGGGGGGTTTCCCTTTAGATTGGAGGGAAGAACAGCATGGGGAAAATGCTATTCTAATAGGAAAAATGTTGTATATTTAATACTTCACTGTAAATTTACTGTCAGCCTTAATCCCAAGGGTTGAGAGCCTTTTATCCCATTTACGTGATGCAATTCCCATTTGACAATTTTATCATTTTCTACTGCCAGCTGCTTGACTACCCCTACCAGAAAAATCCACTTTTCCCCCAAAAACAATACACGTAGTAAATAATCAGGTTGCTTGGAAAGATAAATCTTTATATATGACACCTTTCCCTGTGTTTAGAACACTTCGTTCTTACTCCACTGCAGCGAGTTTTGTCAGAGCTCGTATTTCCACTGCCTGCGGCTTTTTCTTTTCCCCGTGTATTTAATTAATTATAACAAAAAATTACACTTTAAGGAGAAAGCTAGTAGAATTCATTGAGCAAATTTGACCTCAAGAGTGGTCTGATGTCATGGCCAGAAAAAAACACAACTCCTTTTTCTTTAGAAGACTTTTCATGTCAGAGTGGTGTATGTTATAAAGTTCAAGAGGTACAAAACTGTATACAGTGTCTTCTATTCCTTTTCCCTTGTTTATCCTCTTTCCTTCCCAAGGCAGCTGGTATTATCATTTTCTTAAGTATCCTTCCAGAGATACTGTGTATCTACAAACTTGTATCAGTATAATTTTGTTTTTTTATTTATACAAATGGTATAATGTACCTTTTTTGTTCATTTAAAATTTTTTTATGAGAATTGCTCCATATCACTAAAGAGCTTTCTCATTTTTTTTATGGTCACATTGTATGGACATATCATGATGAGCTAACTGGTGTCATATTTATGGTTGATGCTAGTCTTGTGATTGATTTGACCATATTTAAATGGATAATACTGGTTACTAATTTAGGCAGCAGAAATTAAATCTCAGTTAATACTTAAATTTAAGGAACTTGAAAGATAGTCATTTGATTGATGTGTCATATTTAAAGTCATTGATACCATCATATTTTCTTATAAGAAAAAACAATCTATATTTATTTGTGGTACTCATACAACTTATTTCCTGAAGAAACAAGAATTTTATGGTCATTTTTAACAAATTTACTTTTTAGCCTCATTCTGTATTATGTACTTCAGAATGGCCCAGTGCCACCTTCTTTCAAAAATTAATTTGAGACTTTCGATGCTTATCCTTTGTGGCTGCGATTAATTTCCTTTGAGTATATTTTTCAGATACTTCAACTTTAAGAAGAGTCTTTATTCCAGAATATATAACCTGATTCTCTACAGAAACAACTCTAATTTTTATTCAGTTAGAAAATCTTGGGTTTATTCCTTGTACCTGTGGGTGTTTTATATCTGTGAATATTTTATTTCATGTTTATATTGACAGCATGCTTCATTTATGACAATCTGTTGGTTTAACTTTTACTCCCTCTGTTAGCTTTCAGAGGTACTGTTTTGGGTAATGGTGTTAGGAAAAATATTTATGCTTATTTTCATTTAACTCCAAAGTTAATGATACAGATATGCTTATGAAGTAGGCTACACAAGGGATTGTTTTAAATTAATAAATGTCCCAGTAACCATAAATGTTCTGGTTTTCATGAATATGTTAAGGAAACTTTATCACAATGCCTGTTTTATCAGCAACTGAGAACAGGGCTATGAAAAACAAAAACAGATGTTTAGAATATTGCCGTTTGTAATTAAGCAAAAAGTAGACTTGGCATGTTAGATCAATACAAGGATTTTTCAGGTATTTTCTGGTTTCTGGTATATATTGAACCATGACGGAGATGCCATATTGCACCTGGGTAGCACATCATCTAGATTCATGTTTTTCTCTGTTACCCATGGGTCATCGTGATAGTTGCCTTCTGTAATATCACATGTACAGGGCAGATTTTTACTTGCCTTGGACATTCTTAGCATCCTCTTAAAAATGACCAGTTAATGAAGTTTACACTGCACAGTAAGTCCTCACTTAACGTCATTGATAGGTTCTTGGAAACTGCAACCATAAGTAAAATGAAGTATAGCAGGTCCTAGAATAACGTCCTTGACAAGAAAAACAAATTGGTTTTATTAAAAGTCATTTCGTTTTAAGTCGCAGTTTCCAAGAACCTGTGGATGTTAAGTGAGGTCTTACTATATAGGTCACAACCTCTTGTGGTTAAAGATTGTGCCCTGCACCTCTGTGATTAATTGGAGTTGTACCACTCACAGTGGTGGTGGTGGGCGTGTTAAGTTCTAAATTTAGCATACAGCGTAAAATGGGTGTAGGGTGTTTTCTCTTAAATGCCTTAGGTCATTCATAAAATAGAATATGCTAGATTTTCTGTGTTCAGAGTAGTTGAACTGTGTTCAGTAGTCATTGTTTATGAAACAAAACATCTGTTTCAACACTAGACTCACATTCAGCATGATGAGAGATATGTGGGAACTAGGAAGGACTGAGGGAGAAGCAAATTGTGGCCCTTCATCTTAATGCTCCTCTAGAAGAACTCTAGTGAGGGGAGTGCAGACAGGTTTGATGCACATAATTACTTTGGTTGCTCATTTGCCAAGTGCATGTAGTTGAAGTTTTTTTTCCTTCTTTTTCTTTTCTTTTTCTTCTTCTTTTTTTAGAGGTGAGATTTCGCTCTGTCACTGAGGCTAGAGTGTAGGTGCATGATCATAGCTCACTGCAGCCTTGAACTGCTGGGCTCAAGCGATCCTCCTGAGTTGCTGGGACTACAGGTGCATGCCACCATGCCTGGCTAATTTTAAAAAAAAATTTTTTTAAAGAGTGGGTGGTCTCTTGTGGCCAGGCGCAGTGGCTCACGCCTGTAATCCTGGCACTCTGGGAGGCTGAGGCGGGAGGATTGCTTGAGCTCAGGAGTTCGAGACCAGCCTGAGCAAGAGCGAGACCCCGTCTCTATCTAAAAAAAAAAAAAAAAAAAAAAGAGTGGGTGGTCTTGCCATGTTGTCCAGGCTGGTCTCAAACTCCTGGCCTCAAGTGACCCTTCCAGTTCACTGGGGTTACAGGCATGAGCCACTGCTCTTGGCACAGTTTTTTTTTCCCCAACGTAAGTGTACATTTGATGTTTCTCCACTGTAAACCACCCCCTCCTGGCCTCCAGAAAGGAGGAGTTGAATGTAAAAGAAATTGAGGATTTGAGTGTAAAAGTAATCATTACAGTTAACTCATTGCTTTCTAGACTAGTTTTTTTGAAATATTCTTTTTCATTTATATTAAAGTCAAAACATACATATTAACTCTATGTATATATTTTGAAGGTCCCTTTCTTGAACACTTTGAATAAAATTGTAAACTTGAAAATCTTTGTTTGGAATTTCTTGGTCTCGCAAGTTCGGTAATAGAGAATTAATATTATGCCATTTTCAGTAGCTGAGTTTGCTAGGATTTTGATGGTATTAAGTCCTTGGAATTTGTTGATCAAGCAAACAGATAATAAATACATGTATTTGAAAGGCCTGTGTAATGGTAACTATTGCTACCCATTTAGAAAGGTAGGCATGTTGTGTTGATTAAATAATCTGCCATTTCTTTTTATTGATTTTTATATGTTTTTATACAGGTTGCTTTCCTGTTGCTTCTTTGATATCGTTTCCTAGACCCTGCTCCATGATTTAATTCAAAATTCTGAAATGAAGATGGAGGAGGCAGTGGGAAAAGTTGAAGAACTCATTGAGTCCGAAGTCCCACCAAAAACATCTGAACAAGAGACAGCCAAGGAGGAAGATGGCTCTGTAGAACTGGAATCTCAAGTTCAGAAAGATGGTGTAGGGGATTCTGCAGTTCTTTCTTCAATGCCCTGCTTGTTGATGGAACTGAGAAGGGACTCCTCTGAGTCTCAGTTAGCAT
Source organism: Avahi laniger (assembly GCA_963575035.1). NCBI lineage: Eukaryota > Metazoa > Chordata > Mammalia > Primates > Indriidae > Avahi > Avahi laniger. The sequence continues at coordinate 12,351 of CAUYSK010046095.1, forward strand.
CCACAGAGAGTGACAAGCCGACAACTGGCCGAGTTTATGAGAGTGACTCCTCTAATCACTGCATGCTTTCCCCTTCCTCTAGTGGTCACCTGGCTGATTCAGATACGTTGTCTTCTGCAGAAGAGAACGAACCCTCTCAGGCAGAAACCGCTGTAGAAGGAGACCCTTCAGGAGTGTCTGGTGCCACAGTTGGGCGTAAGTCTAGGCGTTCCCGGTCTGAAAGTGAAACGTCCACTATGGCTGCCAAGAAAAACCGGCAATCCAGTGATAAACAGAATGGCCGAGTTGCCAAGGTTAAAGGTCATCGGAGCCAAAAGCACAAGGAGAGGATCAGACTACTGAGGCAGAAACGGGAGGCTGCTGCAAGGAAGAAATACAACCTGCTGCAGGACAGTAGTACCAGTGATAGTGACCTGACTTGTGACTCAAGCACGAGCTCATCAGATGATGGTGAAGAGGTTTCAGGGAGCAGCAAGACAATCACTGCAGAGATACCAGGTAGAGGATGTTTTTTAAACTGACTGTAAAGCACCTGATGACATTTCTCAGCTATAAGGCTCAGTTAGATGAGTGACACTTGAAAAAAATCCAGGAGGCCTGCAGCTCTGTGTAAATTTGAAGACTGCAGTCTATTAACAAGACATGACCAATTTAAAAAACCTGTTCTGAGGTTTCCAGTGCACTTTAGCACATCAGCAAAAAAAAAAAAAAAATGGTTAATGATAGGGACAAGATTATTTTTAAGTAATGGAATTTCTCACAAGTCTCTTTCTCTGTAACACAAGACCTGAACTCCCCTCATTGCCTTTTTAGCACTGCTTAGATTTAATACTCACTATTCAGCATAATTACTAAGTACGTTTTCCTCAGGAATAGGCACCTTGCTCTATTATGTAGCCACTGCACTTGAGCTTATAGTGTCTGAAATAACACATTCTATCTTTCATTAAAGTTTTCTAACAACTGTTCCTCCTAAAACAGTAGTTTTATGTGTTTTCCCCCAGATGCAGTGCATGATAAGCTAGTTATCCTTGTTGCGCATCTTTCTATCCTCAGTTGTCACTGACATTGAGAAGAATATATTTTGCATAACTCCCCCTTAAACCTCCAAGCTTTAAAAAGTTTGTTAGGAATCTGCTTGTTTCAGCTATCATTGGTATAAGAATCTGTAATTTATTATTATATGTGTTTTACAAATCCGATATCCCCGTATTATCAAATCTGGTACTGTATACTACAAAGGCAGTCTTGAGATTTCATAGTGGAAGAAAGATGATATCTGAATGGTTCTTAAGTGGTGAATTCTCATTATTAAAGAGACTCTTATAATCAGGAACCTTTTGTAAAGTACATGGCATTTAATATGTCACAATAGCATTGTTTATTGCTACATTAAAGAGGGAGAAGTTTTGGTTTTCTCAAGTTTTATGAATGCCTATGTTTTTTCTCTCTAGTTTTCTGAAAGTTTTCTGATTCTACATGTGAAGACAGCATATTGCTGATATACAAAGAATATTTCAAGAAAAATCATATTGGTTAATCAAACCTATAGCTATCCAAACTTATATAAACTCAATAACTAGAATGATTGGTTTTAAAACACTTTATAGGTGTTCAACTTAAAATAATAAAAGTCTTATCCATATAACATTAAATATGAGTTATGAAGTATTTAGAATTGCTTTTTCCTTTTTTAATATCTCTATTGAGTTCCTTTGCTGTAATTCCTTGTATTAAAACTACTGAAAGGGGATTTAACTAAAGCTCATCAGTTAAATGCGTGAGAGAAACAGACTTTGAGGTTCTAAGACTGAGGTTCTTTTTTTTTTTCCTTTTTTTTACTGCTGTAAAGTCTGAGGTTCTTAGACCCAGACTAAGACAGGTTTAAGGTATATTTCAGTTTTACTTTTTGTTTTTTTCTGAGACAGAGTCTCACTCTGTTGCCCATGCTAGAGTGCAGTGGTGTCATCATAGCTCACTGCAACCTCAAACTCCTGAGCTCAAGCAATCTTCCTGCCTCAGCCTCTGGAGTAGCTGGGACTACAGGCATGTGCCACCATGCCCAGCTAATTTTTCTGTTTTTTGTATAGATGAGGATCTTGCTATGTTGCTCAGGCTGATCTTGAACTCCTGGGCTCAAGCAATCCTCCCACCTTGGCCTCCCAAAGTGCCAGGGATTACAGGCATGAGCCACCATGCCTGGCCCAATTTTACATTTAGAAGTATTTTTAACAAAGTCTTACCAGCACCTGTAAAATTGTTTGTGCATTCTTATATCCTGTTCTGTTAATCAAGATCATGATGGATCTTTTGACATAGTACTTAATTCCACTTACCAAATTTTTTTTGTTTTTATGTAACCACCCCAATACTTTGCAGTTTTATGGAAAGGGAGAAAGCAGGTAAACAAAATTCTCTTTGAAGACAGAATCCCATTGCAGAGGTGGCATGAGAAATGTCTTCATGGGCATTTTCCCTGTTTGGCTTATGTAGGTTAGATGTACTTTGTTCGTATTTTCCTAACCTCTTTGCTAATTGACTATCTTGACCAATGTTTAAAACTTAAAACACCAGTGGTCTCTTTTTTGTCTATTCTGAATTATATGCTAACCAAACACCAAAGTAATTTGAATTTATAATTTAGTTTCTATTGTTCACACCATTTAGTCAATTTGTAGCTTTTGAAAACATGCAGAATTTTCTAAGGTAATCCTGGAGAATCAAATGGTAGCTTAAGGTGCAGGGGCACTATGTGATTGCTTATGCTGTGTAATGCACAGTTTTGGGAGGTACCACTCACTAAGGCAGCTATGCATAGTTTTTCCTGAAATTATGCAAAACAACAAAGATGGAACAACCTAGAGTTTAAGTATTAGGAATTTCATTTCAACTGTCCATATTACTATCTCTGAAAAATTGTGACATTGTGTATTTTTAATGTAACAGTTATGTATCCTTCAGTTTCCTGAATCACATTAGGACTTCGAGGAAGAGAGGAGACACACTCAACCTTATAGCAAGAGCAGTTGTTGAAAAGTTGCATAAATTGTAAAGGTAGGATAAATTATGAACTGACATGAGTGTGACGACATGAACATTCAGGTGAACTTAAATTGGATGGGCCTAACAGAATCTCTTGGATGATGAAATTTGAATCCAGCTTTTTATACAGAATGGAAACCAAGTGGAAAAGTAGAAATTGAAATTATTGCTATACTCTTTCATCAAGGTACAACTCATTTAGTAATTCAGAAGATGCTTTATTTACAAGCTTTTGTTTGGCAGCAGCTTAAAAGTTGAAGGAGTGATCCTAAATGTTTTCTTATGCCAAATAATTTAACAGTTAGTGCATTTTTTGTTAAAGAGTGCAAATAATGATGCAGACTGCTATAGTTCATGATCATGTTTAATAATTGAGTTTGATATCTGGGCAACAGGTGTTTATGAAGTTTTTTTAAGTTAGCCATTAACCGACAGGCAGCTTAGTATTGGCATGAGATCGTTCTCTCCTTGAAGTTTTTGGAAATACATTGATGTTTTAAGAATTTGTTTGGAGTTATCATACCGAAATAATTCTGGCAGTATTTTCATTGGGGGACATAGAGATGAGTAAAGATAGACGATTTTATAGTAAATTGATAGTATTTCATGATGAATTAATGTAAAAATACTATGTGGTAGTTATCTTGAATATTCAAAGCTTTATCGAGTGTCTGATTTATCTTTATAGATTATCTTTTTGTGCTTTGGTCATTCTTTGCAGTTTTATGATTAGAGCATTATTTTTTATTGGAGCAGTTTCTCTGTAAAATCGCTTTTGAGACTAGCCCTGAAAAATCTGCCGTTGAGGGGGGGCTTGGTTTGATTTAATATGAATAATGAACATTATACTTAATTCAATTAAAGAAATTCTCTAAACTAACTGCAGGCATCAGTGTACATGGGTAGTGGTGAAAAATTATTTTTCATAAATATTTAGCATAGAATGAACCTCTATACAGCATTGCTTTAGCTTGTCTTGGCTATAATGACCTGCTTTTGTGTGATTTAATAGTCCACCATGTAAATACCTATTCAGACTGAGGTTCCAAAAATAATACCCACCGGAATAGGTAAGAGTCAGTTGTCTTGGCTGGTTTGCCTTTAGAAAATGTAATTGGTCTCTTTTGGAGAATGCCAGGGGAGGCTAAGATCATCTGAATTCTCAATCTATGAGGCCAGGCCAGACCAGCTCAGCCTCACTTCAAGCCAGGATCTCAGCACCCATTACTCACCATACATATTTATGCACTGAACTGCGTCATGATAAACTATCATCTTATCTCACAGTTTTTTTTCTTTGGTAGAGATTATTATATTTGATCAATTAACTCTTGCTTGGAAACTAAAAAAAAAAAATTTTTTTTTTAAGTGTTAAATTCTTTGTAGACATTTTTGAAAGAAAAATGTGAAGTAGAAGATTAAAATCACGCATAATTCTGCTTTTGTTAACATTTCAGTATGTTGCCTTCCATAACATATAACAAAATTTTTCATACTAGGTATTACTTTTATCTTCCTTTCTCTTTTAACATTGCATTTTGAACATTTAACCAAAACACTAATCTCTGTAGAATGTATGGTTTTTGAACAGTTTTGCTAATTATAAAAATAACTTCTTTAATGCTGGCACTTTGGGCTGTTTTTAGTTTTTGCTATTATGAGTTAAGGGTATGAGTACTTAAGCCTCTTGACTACATACTGCCATACTGTTTTTTGAAAACAAGTTTATTCCATACAGGAGTTTGAGTGTTCATGCATTATATTCTTGCATGAATATGTTGAGTATTTTTGAAAATCTTGCTGATTTGATGAAAGAATTGTATCTTACTGTTAATTTGCATTTCTTTGATCACTAGTGAATTTAAAATCATATTTGGCCATTTGTATTCTTTTGGTAAATAGTCTAGTCATGTACTTTGCACATTTTCTTCCTGACACGTGTTTTTCCGTATTAATTTGTGAGGCTTTTTAACCTACTGGGCATTTAATTGCTTGGAAAATTTTTTCCCCCAGTCTGTATGTTTTCTAAAGGAAAATTTTAATATTAGTTTAGGTAGTGGGTTCTCATGGTAGAAGACCCCAAGCCTACATGGGGAATCCCATGAAGTGTAATTGACATTTTTCCTAGATTGAATATGAAGTGATTTAGTGGCTAAAAGCCCCATGTCTCTCTTTTTAAACTTTTGTAATCTGATTGCATTTTGGTAGCTTTTTAGGAGACTTGCAAAATATTAATACATTGATAACAAAACACCAAATGAGTCAGGTGGTAACTGTTTCTTTTCAGCTTAGTAAATGCAAATCAATCAGGTAAATATTGAGCAAGTATTTGAGCACTTCAGCTCCATTAAATCAGAATCTTTGTGGTCTGACTCCTGGCTTCAGCTTAAAAAAATGATGACATTGTAAAGTGATTAGCTTTAAAAGGTGAAGACAATGAGCATCCAGGCATAGGTTTATGCAGTGGTTTGTTGTCTCCCATAGCTAAAAAGTCATTGTGATACCTATGGTCTGGTTCAATTAAGTTCTCTAACTGCTAACAGGTATCAAATTCTAAAACAGTGGAGTCTGTAGTTTTTTGAAATCGTATTAGTTGTAAACCACCTTACAGTGCTATATTAACAAGCTTAAGCGCCTTTTTCTTTTACTCCATTTAAGTGATTATTTGAAAAGCACGAATTGTTAAATGTGGTTTTCTATGTGTTACAATGTCTGGATAGTGTTAAGTTAAATTTACAAGCTTTCAAGTCTTAACTGGTGGGTCTCCTTTGGCAGTCTCTCATGTTAAAGCACCAGATATTATTTTCAGCCTGCTTCTCTTAACTTATTTGCTAAAGTGAGTGCCTAGATTAACTTTGTGTATGTAAAAGCATACCTTTGCTTTTGATATGTCTTTTTTTCAAAATAGGATATATCTTAGTGTTAATAAAAGGACTTGTGTGCTTAAGGTGAGAATATGTCCCTGGTTTCCTCTTTTTAAATTATTTTAGAGTAGTTTTGGGTTCACAGCAAAATTGAGCAGCAAGTACAGGAGAGTTCCCATATACCCCCTTGCCCCACACACCCACAGCCTCCCTCACTGTCAACATCCTGCACTAGAGTGGACATTTGTTACCCTGATGGACCTACACGGACACTTCATTATCACCCAAAGTCCATAGTTTACTTTTAGGATTCACTCTTGGTGTTGTAAGTTCTCTGGGTTTTGACAAATGCGGTCTCTGTTTTTAAAGCTTCAGAATGTCTTGCTTATCAGTGTTTATTGCTGGTGTCTTTAGGAGGCTGCAACTTATCTCACTGCCTCCAGCATAAAAGTGTTCTCACACCATTTTCTGAGTTTAGCTTTTACATGCCCATTTTCAGTATTCATTGAGAAATAAGTAACACTGGAATCTAAAGCAGATCAAAGTAGCCATCTGATTTCCTGTCCTATGTTTAAGTTTGCCTAACGTTTATAATGGAGCTTAAAGGAAGTTTGATATGCTTTAAATTCCATTTAGTCTTTTTTTTCCCCCAGAATCTAAATATACTACACATTGGTGAAGGGTATGTCCTTCTTGAGGAAGTTTATATATGTATAAGTAAGACTTTTTAAAAAAGTGAAGACAGCATAGGGGATGGCTTAATCAGAGGAAAAAGGAATAATGTGTCAGAGGGAAGGTTGGTAACAGACTTCATGAAGTTTTTATTTGCTAGGTTGAATTGGGCTAAAAATTTGTCCCACAGCCTTTTAGACATTGAAAATAGATGGCATGACTGATTAAAAAGTTCTTTTTATCTAGGAGAAACACAGTTATTCTTGATACTGAGAAATGGGAAATTTTTCTTTGTTGTCTTTATAAAAAGCTACTATGTGATAAAGTGAACCATGTTTTTAGAAACACCATGGGGTAAATCCAATAGAGCATTTCATGGGAGTGTTCATTGTAAGACTTTTTGACGTAGGTAGATCTATAAGGCCAAGATGGATTGATGCCATCAATCAATCACTTATTCAGCAAGTATTTGAGCACCTAGTATGCGCCATTGGGAACACAACAGTTATCGAAGTCTCTGCCCTCATGGAACTTAATCTTCATTGAGGAGACAGTTAATAAATGAATCCATCATATGCTACCAGGTAGGGATATATGCTGTGAATAATAATAAAACAGGATATGAGATAAAGATTGACTAGGAATGGAGTAGAAAAGCTATTTTAGATGATATAGTTAAGAATGGTCTGAAGAGGTAACATTTTTAATAGGCCCCTTAGAATGAAGAGTTCAACATAATTGGTTTTATTAGATACAAAAAGTATAGGGGATCCAAACCAGAGATGATCTAGCCTCATTCAAGGATAAAATGGTATATTTATGGGACCATATCCTAAACTGGAATCCTGTGAAACCACTACTCTACTGGATATTAATAGCTGTACACATTTTCACATATTTGAAAAATGCTGGATTATATGCTACCAGGTTTTTTTGTTGTTTTTTTTTTAGGGTTTTTTTGGTTTGTTTTTACAGCAGGGCAATCTAGCCGTTAATGTGCTCTCCAGAGAGAAAGGATATGATTTGGTCCATATCCCAAACTTAACCACCAAACTTTTTAAATTTTTTTTGGTGGCATACATGCATATACACACCTTTCATAGATAAGGGTTTGTAAAAAGCTGACCCAGGTGTATTCATGGATTCTGTAAATCCTTTATGTGGTTTTCCATAGGAATTTCTTTAAACTTAAAACTTACGATAAGAGTCAGTCAGCTAAAATTATTGTATAATGATTTATTGTAGGCCAGCTGCCAAACAACTTTTTAGAATGTGAAAGCCAGAGTAGTTAAAATATTCAAAATACTCAAAGAGACTGGGTGTGGTGGCTTACACCTGTAATCCTAGCACTTTAGGAGGCCAAGGCCGGAGGATTGCTTGAGGCCAGGAGTTCAAAACTAGCCAGAGCAAGAGTGAGACCCCATCTCTACAAAAAAATAGAAAAATAAGCCAGGCGTGGTGGTGTGCAACTGTAGTCCCAGCTACTCGGGAGGCTTGAGCAGGATGATCACTTGAGCCCAGGAGTTTGAGGTTGCAGTGAGCTATGATGATGCCACTGCACTCTAGCCTGGGTGACAGAGTGAGACCCTGTCTCACCAAAAAAAACAAAACAAAACCCTCAAAGATATAGTGGTTCTGAACCAAGGCTATGTGTTAAAATCACCTGGGGAGATTAAAACAAATCTCACATACCTTGGAGCCACCCTAGGTTTTAGTATTTCTTAAACCATTTCAGGTTCTTATGTTCAGCAAAGGTTGGAAACCATTGTTACAGATTAAGTTAGTTGTATAGTAACAGAATACATGCTTCCAGGCAGGTACATTGAAGGTATGAAAAATGGTAATGTTGGTCATTTTATTATTTTTCTTGGAATTAGTGGCTCTGGTTAATGAATTTAAACGTGGCCTTTGAATGCTGTATCTATTAGGCTATTTTTAGCAATGCTTATGTCATTTTCTGAGTAAGCATGTCTTAATAAAAAAGACAATTTTCTGATTTAATGTTTTATCAGATGGCCTCAATGTCTTTAAAGTTGACTTCAGTCATGTTGGGGGATCTGAAGGAGTGCCCAGGGAAATTCCAGGATTACTTGACAGGGGTGCTGTGTGTGATAGGAACTGCATAGGCAGTGTCCTTGAAGAGGCCATGAGCTGCCTTTCCAAGATGGAGAGGCAAACAGAAGTTACAGGTGTGGATGGAAACGCTAACTCACCTTCACACAGGCGAAGAGAACAGCAGCTGCTGGAACCTAGGGGACCTAAAATGCAACTAGTTGACCAAAGAATTTCCCCTATCACCCAATCAGGTGCTTAAATGCGGATGCCTGAGTCCCAAGTGTTGCCACAGCCCTTTGGTTCTTACGTGACTTGTCCAAACGTTAAAAGTACATTAAAATTCCCAAAGACATATAATAACAGTTTTCCAATTAACATTGCTGAAAATGGGAATATTTATAGAACAACCTTTGAATCTATCACAAAATTATGTTACCTATCTGCTTTTTGGATTATGTAAGACATATGCTTTTGTCCGTTATAAGTTTTTTTCAATGATGTTTTAAAAACTATGGTAGTAAACCATTTCTTTTTTTAAAATTAGGTATTCAAAACAGAAAGCTGCAGAATTTGATAAATTTTAGCTTGAATTTTGTTATATATGGTTGGAACATAGAACCATATTTACACAATAATAGGAGTGATCCTCTTTGTGTTTTTTTAATGAAAAATGGAGATAAAATTAAAAATTGGGAATTTTAGTGAACCCAGATAGGTAAATAGTTAATTTCTTGAGAATCTCTTAGCATTTATTCTCTACAGACACTGTTGACTCCCTTCTGATTCTAATTGGGAAATCACGTAATTAATCCCACTGTGAAGATCATGAATGAATGTACTGCATGAACATTTTTATATTACTATTCCATGTCATTTAATGAACTAATTTGTTGCTAGTCTTTCATGAATTATAATATTAAATAGCATTTGTATGCAGGAAGAATACATTACCTTTTTTGAGCAAATACTTGCTCTGTACCTACTATGCAAGATACTGTCGGAGAAGCAGATTAGACTGCAGTTTGACTTCATGCATGAAAAAAATAGTATTTTTCACTGATACAAAAAGATAGATTTTTATCTTGAGCTTTAATTTAAAGCTCAGTACCTGTGGCAATAACCTGGTAGGCATCATCCAGTGGAATTTCTGGTAACCTGATGTAAAGGGTACTCTAGAGCAGCCGTCCCCAATCTTTTTGGCACCAGGGAGCAGTTTCATGAAAGACAGTTTTTTCATGGTGGGGGAACGAGGGGGGATGGTTTTAGCATGATTCAAGCCCATTACATTTATTGTGCAGTCACACCTCTCTGCTAATGATAATCTATATTTGCAGCTACTCCCCAGCACTAGCACCAACGCCTCAACTCCACCTTAGATCATCAGGCATTAGATTCTCATAAGGAGCATTCTAGATCCCTAGAATGAACAGTTTGAGAATCTACTGCTGCCGCTGATGTGACAGGAGACAGAGCCTATGCTTATGCAGTGATGCGAGTGATGGGGAGCTGGGGAACAGCTGTAAATATAGATGAGGCTGGCTTCTGCTCACCTGCTGCTGTATAGCCCAGTTCCTAACAGGCCACAGACCAGTACCAGTCCTTGGTCTGGGGTTGAGGACCACAGCTGTAGAAGATAAAAGTAAAATAGTCACTCTGTCAAGGTATTGAATGGGTTTTTAAATTGCTAGTGACTGAGCTTGTTAGCTAATGTACTACCAGTTTGACACATTGACTGCCATGTGAGTTGTATTTAGCTCAGGCTAGTTTTGAGCCCAGGGCCACGTGAAGCAAAACCTTGCAGTTGGTTCATGAAAATCTTACTTGATGTTCCTATTGTTACAATTAATATCGACCATTTAATTCTAAAAATGTGGATTGTGTTGCATATAAATCATACACAGAAAACAATAACAAGTTAGAAAAGATCATTTTGTTTTTTAATAAAACACTATGCCCCATGGAAATTTTTTTTTTCTAATGTGGCAATGTGTTAATTTTGTTTTCAGTCCCTGAACTGAAAATAAATGGCCCTTAGTTATGTTAAAAGGCACGGGGACTGTGTCAAAGGGAAGAAAATATCACAGGATTGAAAGTCTTGCAACATGATAGATGTTTTTATGTGTGGCCTTGGATTGGGAAATACTGGTATTTTATCTTTTCAGGGTTTATAGGAATATTGTGAGAAACAGCTAACTTAGGAGGAAAATCTTCAACAGGAATATGTAACTTTGCTAACACTAAGTGGTTTCGTAAAATTGTTCTCTACTGGATTTACTTTTAAGAGAAACTTAGTTTTTTTCTTCACATTTGTAATTTATCAATATGAAAAGGTTAATTTTATTATTTAATGAAGTTGCAACTTTGGAAAAAGTCTAATTCTGTGTTTTATAAGAGGAAGGATAGACGTGATATATTTGGAATTTCATATATAAACATTAATTTATCCTAATGTTTGTCAGTAACTTTGCTCAGGAAAACCATCACTGCTTTTTAAAAAAATGGTTCTGTATCCAGATATTTGCAACTTGTAAGTTATCAGTGATACCGAGCCAAGTTCTTTTCCTTTTTTGGTTTTGAATTGAAAATAAGCCTTGTGATTTGATCCGCCGCGCGCGGGCCGGCGGCCCCGCCCGCCCCCGGGACCGCGGGGGGGGGGGCGGCTGATATGGTTATGGTGTGTGTGTGGGGTGGGGTAGTGGATGTGATTATTTGTAAATTAAGATATTAAAAAAAAATA